>LPNX010675940.1:124654-144044 GCA_001517045.1 Pseudotsuga menziesii
TCATTGTAACATACAAGGGAATTTTTGAACCCCTCTCATAGTGACATATAAAGTCAGTTTAGAACGCCCCTCATAGTGACATATGAAGTCAGTTCAGAATCCCCCTCATAGCCATAATGAATCATAATAAAATATATTTTATTTAAAACATCAATATTACAATATCATTAGGGCACAAAGGAATTGAACCTTCAACCTCCTGTTTGTAAAGCAGGCGCTCTACCATTGAGCTAGAACCCTCTAAGAATAGGGGAAAGGGGAAATATTAATACCAAGATTGCATCATTTGTAATTCTAATAAAATACTAATAATCCCAACATTGTTTCTAACTCGAGATACCTAAGAAAGTAGTTTGAATGGCTCTGACCTTATTTAGATATATGCTAACCACTTCAAATCGTATGGATTTGACCTTCTGTAGATATATGCTAACCACTTCAAATCCTATGATGTAATCAAGATAATGTAGATGTATACTTGGAAATTCACATTTAGACTATGAAACATATAACTATGCATCCAATTGACCTCAAGTTAGAAGTAAAAAGTAAGAAACTATGCCACCTAGGAAAAAACTCAGTTTGCTTGATTATGATCATGCCACTATACAACACACAAAGTAACATCAAGTAAATGTGTTTTGGATCTCTGTAGATTTAATCTTATGTTATTTTATGACAAAAAGTTGTATAGAATTTTACCTTTTGTGTAGCGGGCTTAAGCTGGGAAGAATAGGGGGACTGGTGCAATCAACTATGGTTAGTTTATCGTTGGAGTTATCTATTGTATAAGATGGTTTTCTTAAAAAATATATCGAATACATAAATATTGTTTGTCATTATTTCTATGCTTTTGTGATTTGTTGCTAGGAGGATGGTTCATCCTTATTTCAATGAAGAAACCCAATAAGGACATACATGCATCATATTTCTCATTAATTTTCAGCCAATAGATCCTCTAAGGGGCTACTATCATCTGGAAGCATCAAATTATCAAACTTATTTCTCAACCTATAACAAATCTCAACCAAAACATGTGCAAATTGTGATCCTTCAAGATGTTCGACATAGCTAACATCCCAATGCTTGCAAAATGCCTTGATCAAACCCAAGTCAAAAAGGGTAGATTCAAGACTCACTTAATGAATCCATACCTATTCCATCTCTCTTATAGCATTAAGAAGGGTATACTAAGGTTTATAATATAGGTTTTCATGTGACTCAAACTCAGAAATAGAAATTACTTTATCCTAAGTCAAACCAAAAAATAGAATTTACTAAAAACTAAGCTCAAACCGAGTCTTTAACTGGCAGACACAAGAGTGCATGCATTCCTCTAAGATTAACAGGTGGTGGCACATTCCTTGACTGAGGATAGCTAGAAGGAGCATGTCTACACCCTCTCCCTCTATAAAACAAGAGTGATGCACCTCCTCCTCAAGAACTGTAATGCATCCTCTCTAGCATCTACAATGCTAGTGAACTGGTGCCCATATCTCCTACTGTAGAAGACTATCCAAGGTACACTTCACTAACACACAATCCCCTTCTCATCCTACACAAAGTGTTATTTCCCATTTTGTACAAGGCCTTGGGGCTTCTCCATGCATGGCCTTAATCTATGTTAATGGGTTTACCGGGGATACTATCCATGAATGTATAAAGTGAAAGCATCCTTTGGGTTTAAAAGCAATGGACATTTTAATTTTATTATATTTTTTTAATAAATTTGTATAAGAAACAATTGATTTTGTTCTTGGAAAATCATTGATTGTGCTTCAAATAAGACATTAGTTGTTTAGTGTTGAAGGGAGGAGAAGACATTCTCACCACTTTGCTGATTTCTTGTTACCTTTTATGCAAGTCTTCCATTACTTGAACCACCACTATCCTGATAACATTTTTCCCCAAACCTTCCATTACTTCAAACATCTGTCCACTATAACTTGAGCATGTAAATATTAATGAGATAAACATTGATGAACTAATGTTGCATGCCCCAAAAACTTGTATAGGCTGGTTTGGAATAATATCTTAAGTGTTTAAAAGTATACTTGATTACATTAACCTAGATGATAATTAGCTCATACGAGCAAACAAATTTTATCTACCATTCATATAAATGTGGGCAAAGTATGAATGACACTATTGACTTCAATAAGAATTAGAAATTTTTCGATCATAGAAAATTCAAAACCCTTTTCATTGACCCAAAAACTAACATGGTCTACCTCCGCCCCCCTCATGATGTAACTCTTTGTTCCATCAGTAATATACGATACATTTCTCAAAATACAAAGGTAATCTATGAATAAAACTGTACAAATGTGAGTGTTGATCAAATGACAAAACAATTACCATGTTAACTGTTAAGGAAATTGCCTTGCAAAGCCATATTTTGTATAAAGAGAAAAACCACAAACACACTACTTCAGAAGGAAAGGAAGGATTTGAAGATTACTTAAATGTAGCTTAAATGTCAAAGAAGGCACACACAAAATGAACAATGAGATTCTGTTATTTCTACAGAGTGCAAATATTTTTTGCAATTTTTGATGTTCTCCCTTGCTACTAACATTACTAGATCCCATACCATTACATAGATGAAGATTTTGAAACCAAAATTGAAAGAAAATTACAATAATCGATGTACAAACATCAAAAGATTATGATGTATGAATCCAATATTTTAGACCATTTAATGCAACTTGCAAAGAGAGGACAGAAAAATACAGCCATGATACAAATCATCAACTATGAAATAAATGTATTGTTATTAAGTTTTATTATAAGATGGATCAGGGAAATACATCAATTATATGGAAATACTTGAATTCAGGGAAAGACATCGATTATGGAAATAACCAGTGGTTCACTTCAGCTTGAATATAACAAAATGAGTGTAGGAAATATCGTCTATCGTAAGCCAAAAGGTGTTTACATACCAGGTATTAAACCGCCACCTAACACCCTTGCCACTTCTATACCAAAAGGTCAAGTCCTGCAATTCAACCAAATTTAACTTAAATCATAAATGGATAATGCTTAGAAAGCAATACCGAAGAATACATAAAGTTAATGCTTATTAATCTTCACTGTACTGATAGTTAAATCAGAAATGACAATTCTTAGCTTTCTGGCACTCTTTAAGGATATCTATGAAAATACAACTATAAAATTTACAATCTCAAAGCAACAAATGGAGGATATGGCATTCACAAAACTTAGCCAAAAAACAATTCGAAGCTATGGCTTATTCTAGTTAGTCAAGTTTGTCACTGTGAAAACCAAGAGAATATTACAAACCCACATAAGATAATGAATGTAGTTTAATATAAGACAGTACCCCATGTCGAACACGGGGGATTCACTTATTGACCAATATCCTATCACATTAGTTCATATTGTGGGTTTTAAAATTATCAAAAAATGAACCAATATATTGCAGGTATTGGGGGGATGAGGGGTTTAAGGTGGGGNCTCTGGAAATTAAGGGTATTCTTTAATATCCCATGATCGCACATGCTATGTGAGAGGTTCACTAAGTGAAGTCCCCGTGATGTCGAATTAATAATTTTATTGCATTACATAGTTGTCTAAGAGGGTGAACGGTCATAAAGAGTAGATGTATAGTATTCATGTTGCATAAATAAAGTGCATTACACCAAATTCTAGTCAGTTGATCATCCTTTCTTGTTCTTTAGCCTATTTAGTGACTTAGTGTCTAAAATCTTATTGACATTGTTATTAAAACACATGTCATCGAAAATGGATCGTGCTTAAGAACTACATTTTCATGTGAGACAATCATGAAATTGTATTAGGAGCTCATTATTAGAATATCCTGAATGGGATGTCATGAATCATAATTAGTTGGGGTTTGAAGTAGTCGTCTTGTTGAAGGTGTTGTAAAGAGCCTAAAATTAAGAGAAAAATGATTAACACATCACTGTGTTATGATTGTACATGTCATAGCAATTGCAATCCATTAACCATATAACTCCTCACAAGAGTACAGAACATAGCAACACTCAAACAACTACAAAATTGAATGCGAGGAACATAAAGTAGCCTACAACCACCACATTCACAAATTCAATGGTAATATTCCAATTGAGGCATGTTGGGGTTCCAACCTCTAGCAACATTAGACATGGATGTGCAGTCAACCTTGACAAACAATGAATGAGAGAAGCCGCACATAGATAAGTTTAAATGTTTTCCAAACAAACTGTAAAATACACCTACATCATACATGTCTAGAGACTCTATTGAAGACTTGCAATTCTCCCTTAGATCCAGGTTCTGTAAAACACTAAATCCTATAATCAAGTCCATATGCATATATTGAATTGTGTTTTCATCCACAAATTGTTTGTACTATTGTTTCTCATAACAAATACCAAGGAAGATGAATAATATAATTGAGACATTCAAATCCTTGGTTTTCCAACCTCCTTTATAGAGATATATGAGCATAAGTAAAAAATTACTTCCGCAATCTAAAGATGACACTTCTTGCCTGTCTTGAATCTGCTTTTGCATTTTGCCATTGTTTTATGTTCAAGAGATATCATGGCCAGACAAAAGTTGAATGTGTAAGATTCTAAAAGAATATCTCTCATTCTGGGTCTAAAATAAAAACCAACCACAACAATAACCCAACAAATCCATGGTACAAACTTCAAAGAAAGAATATATTCAATATATAAAATGCAAAATTTTGACTGCCACAGAGATATTAATATTTTTACCAATAGGACAAACTGGATAACTAAGACTTATAATCACAGTCAAAGTACTCTTATCTTCACAACTTTAAGTCAATAGATTTTCTACATGACAAAGGAATAAGAAAGAGGTTTGCTAATAGATTACCTAGGTAATTGTTGATCCAAGATGACAATGTGCACCGACTAGATTTAGTTCATTGGGGTGTGCCTTCAGAGTATCTAAAAACCATTGCAGTTTCTCATTTCTGATACCAAACTTAGATTTCTTGTTTCCAGTTGAAACATATGGGTGAACCTAATATGGAAGAAACAAACAAAATCAGCTTGCAGTAATACATATACATATCACAAACTTTTCTTCAGATATAGATCTAAGTTGGATAACCTCCAGGTCCACATCTAGATTGATGAGAAGGAGTACTTGGACCTTCTTCTCTGCAATCCTTGCTGCCTCCGCAAATCAAATTCACTATCTATGTTCACCAAAACGCCCTCCTTTGCAGCCAAAACACGATCGTCGAAAAGTTTTCCATTTCCATTAAATATACACCTGCTCATCCAAAAAGTCAAATGGATTAACAATTTAAATTTAAAAAACTCTTGAATTTTATCAGAGAAACTGAGTGTCACAGTAGGTCTTATTGTCTAGCTCAAAATGCCAAGTAATGCCAAATCCTCATGTGACCACCAGAAGCTACCAATTTATTTTCGGATCTCCCTACCTACTTAAACCAAATTCTCATAAAGACCACTAGATGCTGCCAATTCTTTTTGATATATCCTTACTACTTACATGACACTCATGCATGATTAATGCTAAAAGCTGAAGAATCGGGCAATATTTCCAAGCAAACTTCCAAGTACAACAACTTACAAAAATACAAGACTATAAAAGAAAAACAAAATAAGTAAGCCAGTAACAACATATAGACATGATAAGATACGATAATTTTATTGATGTTCAAAAAATGACCACTAAAGTAGGCTAATAGGGCCATTGAGAAAACAATCATAATGCACACTCCCTTCCAGATAGGACATTCCATACATAGAAAAATTTGAAAAATCCCTATTGAGGAGAAAAATTGGTGATACAATTGTAGTTATGCTCTTAGGATAGATTGCACCTATGAGTAGTCCTCAATCTATCCCATCCTTGAGGTCTCAAAATATGGTCTAACCTTTGAGTATCCTAGGTCAAAAAATAATGTGCAGTTTTGTTAATATCCACGTGCATAGTAGAAACTACAACAGAGTGTCTCATGCTCCCAATAATAGAAACATGCTAGAAGAAGGATGAAATCAATCTAGTGGATAAATTGATCTCTATAATTATTTTCATTTGAAGGTAGCAAATTCTCTATGAATTAGTCCAAATCATTTTGGATTAAGATACCTATGACCTAATTTTGTGGTCGTTCATTGGACACTAATAAAATTTTCTTATCTTATCCTATCTTATAGACAATTTCCCCATTAAGTTTTGTTTTAACTCTCCCTTTATCTCATAAGAGACCTACATTTGAAAATGAAATGCCCTTAAGTCTCCGCCTCTTGAAGGAAAAAAAGTTCACAAGTCTTTTGATCTCCCAAGTGATATGATGATTGGTTTTAATTCAAACTTATGTGAATATAATTTAAGTTGGAAAGGATAGAACCTAAGGCCATGTGATTGATGATTTTTCAAGTAGTGTCATGAATGGTCAAGCAATTGAAATCTATAAAAAATGCTTTGATAAAAAAGTCAACACATAGCCAACAGACTTGAATGGAGGCAGCCATGTCATTTAAACAAATATTTTGCATATATCCTCTTTTATTTGATTATTAACCATTCAATATACACATGCTCATCCAAAAATTCATATGTCTTAACAATTTAAATTTACAACACTTTTGAATTTTATCAGAGAAACTGAGTGTTACAGTAGGTTTTGTTGGCTGGCTCGAAATGCCAAGTAATGCCAAATCCTCATGTGACCAATAGAAGATACCAATTTATTTTCTGATCTCCCTACCTACTTAAACCAAATTCTCATAATGGCCACTAGATTCTACCAATTCTTTCTGATATCTCCTTACTGCTTACATGACACTCATGCATGATTAATGCTGAAAGATGAAGAATCAAGAAATGTGTCCAAACAAACTTCCAAGGACAACAACTTACAAAGTTATAAGGCTATAAAATCAAAACAAAATAAGTAAAGCCAGTAACAACATATATACACGATAAGATAAGAAAATTTTATTGATGTTCAACAAATGGCTACTAAAGTAGACCAATGGGGTTGCTGAGAAAACAATCATAATGCACACTCCCTTCCAGATAGGACATTCCATACATAGAAAAATCCAAAAAATCCCTATTGAGGAGAAAAATTGGTGATACAATTGTAGTCATTCTCTTAGGATAGATTGCACCTATGAGGAGTCCTTAATCTATCCCATCCTTGAGGTCTCAAAATATGGTCTAACCTTTGAGTAGCCTAGGGCAGAAAATAATGTGCAGTTTTGTTAATATCCACATGCATAGTAGCAACTACAACAAAGTGTCTCATGCTCCCAATAATAGAAACATGCTAGAAGAAGGATGAAATCAATATAGTGGATCAATTGATCTCTATAGTGATTTGCATTTGAAGGTAACCAATTCTCTATGAATTAGGCCAAAGCATTTTCGCTTAGGATACCTATGACCTACTTTTGTGGTCATTCATTGGACATTAATAAAGTTATCTTATCTTATCCTGTCTTATAGAAAATTTCCCCATTAAGTTTTGTTTTACCTCTCCCTGATCTCATAAGAGACCTACATTTGAAAATGAAATGCTCTTAAGTCTCAAGCATTGTGAAAATGATTGGACAATGAATAGTAAAGACTTAGTTTGGGTACTAAACATTTGAATAAATTCTTATTCAGTGTCCTTCTTAATCTAAAATATGAATATAATATTTTTATAGAATGCAAGCATGAAGCATGTATATCCCATATCCCAACATCAAGGATTGTGAAAATGATTGGATAATGGATAGTAAAGACTTATATTGGGTACTAAACATTTGAATAAATTCTTATTCAATGTCCTTCTTAATCTAAAATATGAATCTAATATTTTTACAGAATGCAAGCATGAAGCATAGATATCCCAAAGTGTTTTGTAGTGGTTTTCAACACAGCTGTAAAAATCTACAGAACCTGTTGAGAAGAGAATGTTTTTTAAACCAATCATCATAAACAAAAAACATGGAAGAAAATTTGGTCTAGAGACAAGCATTATTCTCATAAACCCTTCATGGACCTTAATGCAGACTGAAAATAGTTGAACTTAAATTTCTTGAAGGTAAATTGCATTTTTCCCATGTTCAAGTGCCAATAATGGAATGTCATTCAGCCCTTTTCTTATTTGCCTCATCTTTTTCAAAACTAGAAAGTGTAGGAGATGTGCATAATACCATATAGTATAGACTATTGTGCTTACAAGCAAATACAATTGTTTATGGTGAATTCTAACTTTTTAGAGTTTTTTAATACATATATAATTGCCATCCCCAACCTGTCGTCCCCTGAAAAACCGTGCACCAATTCTAAGTCAGATATGTAAATCTATATGATGATTAATAACAAGAAAAAATAGGTACTGCAATTCAGGGAAACAGACTTAATAAGGAATTAGATAATAACAACTAAGGGCTATCAGATATATCAAAGCTTATTACATCCCAAGCTGTAACAATTTCCATCCTTAAAATATCATATTAATTATTAATTTATTATAAACAATTTGATTTATCCACAAAATAATGATTTCAAGGCACATTCATTATGTAGAACCATAAACTCATCTTCCTCCCAGTCATTCTCTTGAATAGTAGACCGATTACTCATAAGGTTTAACCACTTTCTGTCAATGGACAAAATGGTTTATCCTATTTTCAATGTCCCATCTACTGTGAGATCGTGGGGGATAACACTACCTTTTTTCATTTTGTGATTTAGGGAGTATTCATATCCACCTTCATATGATATCATGATTAGTAATGCATAGATCTTTACATGTGCGAGGAAGTGACTCTCAAATAACAGAACTTACAGGTTTCTTCTAGGTCTCACCTGATCAGATTGATTAGCAATTTAGCACCTTTCTCAACCCTATTTCAGCACTTGGTGGTGCTAAGAGACATGATGATATTCTTATGGATAGAAAAGCCAACATCAGGTCTGTGAGACCACACAGAGCATCTCATCCCAGAGTCGATTGGGTCTTTCCCATAGAAACTAGGCACAAATGTTCTCTAATTCACAGATTCAATCAATAGCCCAACCGTGGCTAGAGTCGTATCATGAGATTCCTTTCTGTGACGTCAAGTATTGGTAGAGGGTCTACTTGTGTTTCCTGGATGCCTCCCACAATCATCTAGCCATGTCCTCTATCCCTCAGCAGTCCCCAAACATAATCATTAGAAAGAGAACTCGATCCTTCTCTATGTTTGACTCTGTAGAGGACAATTCCTCCTTTCCTTCTTCCTCTTCATCCCGTCTCACAAACTTATAAAATACTCTTTTGCACTCTCTACTCTTTCCTCTTGGATTTAATAATATTTTTTTCATGTTTTCTTTGATCATGTTATATTTTTCTTTCAGCTTAGGGCACACCTACAAATTGATATGACTGATTGTAACTTCTAGTCCCATTAGCCTTTCTTTTAGTCAGTTGTTGGAAATTAATAAACTTATTGTATCTGATCTCTTCTTATCTGCCAGATTTTATAGCAGATAATAAACCATCATTTACTTCTCTACTTTTTATATCAACCCATTGTGCTTTCATTTCAATTACTCTCAGTGAAATCCTGGCAATGGATCTGGAATCATTTTACAACACCAAATGCCATATATGTAGCCTACATATTTGCTAAATTCTCTGCAAAGATTATTTTGCATGCAATGTTTTTTATGTTCTCTATTGAAACATCAGTAATACTCAAATTTAGTAGATTTCTTAAACTCATTGACAAGACCTATCTGAGCTTGTTTGCGTAACATGTAAAACAATCTGATTTGAACAACAAGAAAAACTCCATTCTAGCTATAAATGTGTATGTCAAAAACATTAATTTTATGAGCAACACCGTAAGCACCACCCAAAAAAATCATGCAGGGAATGAGATATGGGATCCTATATAGAGGACAAGAAGTGCAAGATATGTTTATGAAAAATAAGTGGCGTGCTTATTGAAAAAGGGTGTTTCTTTTTACACTTCTTATTCTGATGCAATAATATATAGCTGGCAAGCATATGTCTACATTCTCTAATGAGCGCCAGGTATGGAGCAATTGCATATCATGAGCCAAATGCATAACTGCATGAAAATCACTAGAGAAGATAATACTCCTCCTACTATTGGAATAAGTTTAATTTAAAAAAAAAAACCATTGTTGATCATGAGCTTATTAGAGGCCGCTGTTGAAATGCACACATATATAGAATTGGAAAGCTATGTTACCGAATCCGCTAATAGAGAATCCTGGATCCACACTTTCATAGATATGGCATGATCCATCTAAGATACACTCAGGACCTGAAAACCCTATATTTTTCCTATAAAATAGATGTTGCACCCATTCTAAAACACATAAATTTGAGTTTTCTACAATAGTCTACATTTATGAGTTTGTGAGAGTGATTTTGAGTAAAATATATTTAGTGATTTAGTTTTCTATGTTTTTGGTTCATATTTATTTGGATCCTAATGTTCCAAAATATACGATGGATCTGTGTCTATTTCCATGCAACTTTGGCAAAGTTTATTATGATGCAGCATATGTTTATATGCGATGAAACACAAGACATTAGAAATACAAAAAATAGTAAATTACTAATAATAGATCCAAATAATAAGTGTATAAGAAATGATGGAAGAAAATCACCAAATCCTAATGATATAATTAAATTGTATTCTGGAAATCCTCCCCTGTAAATTCTAATTCTTCAAGGCAAGCCTTTTAAATTGTCAACCCATCAAAAGACAGAGAATGGTATTTGACATTTGTGTGTCAGAAGTGTATTCTTTCTGTTTTTTATGAAACAAATTCTCAAGTAGATACCTAAATGCAAAGGAAGAGAAACCAAAATGAGAAAAAATAGCTTTGAAGAACATTATGCATTGAATTTGTATCTTTCAATTATGATATGAAAAATATGTTTGTGAACCTAGTGTTGGTTGATGCATCCAATCTTCAGTACTTAGCACTTAGAACTAAGTTAAAAGGGTTAGAAGTGCTCATCCCTAGATCCAACCTTGTATTTATATTCTAATTTCTCATTAACTTTATAACTCAAAGTTCCCCTTTCTCATATGAGATTTTCAAGATATTCTTGTACCATCTCACGTACTCCCACATAGGCCACCTAAGCACCCTTTCTAGCCTACTACCCTCAAGTTTGACCCTTATAAATTGCTGTGTTAGACCCTTCTACAGGTCTTCTAGCCTTAATACCCCAAGCACTCATCTCCTAATCCAAAATCTCCCCTTCTAACCTCACACGTATGAACCATACTCCCTATTTCCTCACACATGTGGCTTATTTATTTATTTCTTCAATTCAGTTTTACCTTTATTTGTCATGTTTGACCCTTTCCACAGTCAATCACTTCCAGGTATGGTTGATTTTCCTTCCACTATCCAGATTCCACTATTTCCAAATTTTAGTTTAGGCTTCTGGTTTCCACTTCAAGTTTATGTTTTCAATCTAACTTCTAGTTTCCATTTTATTCAAGCTAGTTCATAATTTAATTTGGTTCTGAATTTGTGCATCAAGATACTTCCATTCTAATTTAATTTGGTTCCACGGTTTACTACTTAAGGCCCTCTGACAGTTTAGGAAAGCGTTTTCCCTTGCCTCAAGATCACCCAGAATTGAAAAATATGCCAAGAAACAGCTCAGATAGCTGATTACAGCCCCTCACTGTATGATTTCACACAAGCATGCCCAGAAAATCTGTTTTGCACATGAATTACATCAATTTTAGGTCTGAAATAAGGGATGTATGTACTGTCTTCTCATAAATGAGGGTATTCTTATACATAAAATCTTAAAAAGCTAAATTTTTTCTGACAAATTAAATTTCAAAGTTGACTCTAGAGCTAGAATGATAGCCGAGTGATATGGCCAAGATAGATATGGGATGGTCCAAAAACTCGTCCAACGAACTATATTCCCACAATATACAGATTCACGGCTTCAAGCATGAAAGGTCACTACCGATTAAAATCGTTGCATGCTCACTACGAGGATAAACCATTGCATTTTCTAACAGGTGTGCAACTATGACGTTATTTCCAGCAAGTAAAGGATTTATGGAGGTGAAATTGGCCCTCAAAACACATCGAACAAGTAATTGTCCAACCAGTATGTAAGATTTCAATAGTGGTTGCGTGCCTCTATTTCTTCTTTGGATATTGAAGCCTCAACTGTTGTATTATACTCTTCTACAGTTCCTTTGCAAATTGAAATCAGGCTCCTCGAGGTGTTCACCTAGATTCATATAATAAGCTCAGTCATTCATGTCATCTAGGTCAAGAACATTCCCAAATCCTCACAAACCACGCCAAACAAACCTATAAGAGCAAGGGTGTTTCTCTTGATCAATATTTCAAGTAAGACTGGCTTTCAAATATGCTGAAAGGGGCGGGAGGGCGAGTGGGGGAGCGACAAGTTATGGTGTTTATCGCCCTTTAAACCATCCTTCAAAATTGTCTCACACTTAGCTCACTGTAATTTTTACATGAGTTGGGAAACGTCTACCTGAATTTGAAACACCCTCCTATCTGCTGCAAGAAAACCTCTTGTTGTCTGCAATCCTATTTGAGTATCTTCCAGAACTTCATAATTTGGACCACATATGGATAACTTATTTTGGGTCAAAGTAATTTCAATGTACGCACACGTATGCAATCTCCTTGATGTTGTTTTACATTCCATTCAGATAGACTCAGAGGTATATGCTGGTAACTCTGACGAACTTCCTTACTGCAGAGCGTAAAATTTTTTGACATGGAAATACTCCTCTTAACAGTTTTATGTCCTTAATCTAAAGCTGATAATGTGGACTGCCTAGATATGGAGTCTGGAGTGAAATAGAAACTTGAAGCCATGACAAAGCAAGCAATAAATATGAAGCATCATATACTAATTGTATGCTATAATGTCTGAAGAGCAGACTGCACAGTGCATACAACTTGCAATTCCTAGTTGCTATAGCAGTACACCCTACTGAATCAGCACATGTCTTTATTTTATGCCTTTTTATGGAGTACTCTTCCAACTCGATTGTAACCTTATCACAAAGTGTATATCAAATTGTTCAATGGGATGACCAAATTTGTGCAATATGTCATGTTCATATTCTTTGTGTCCTGTAGCTTTCAATAGGTGAGTTCGACACTGCAATTCTACCAGATGAAGGGGATCAGCTCTAAAATTTGTGTAGACCAGATTGTTTCAGGTACTGTTCCTTCAACTCAACATCCTGCAGTTCTTTGACTGTTAGACTTCCTAGAATTGATTTCAAGTTCCCAGAACAGGCTAGAACAGTTCATAGAACTTTCCAACATCCCATAGTGGACACCGATACAAAATGGGTGGTAACAGGGACCTTAATCACAAATGCTAGTTTGGGAGGTAACACGCTCCATCATAAGGGATATTCCATGTCATCAAGAAAATGAGTTA
This sequence comes from Pseudotsuga menziesii, assembly GCA_001517045.1. Taxonomy (NCBI): domain Eukaryota; kingdom Viridiplantae; phylum Streptophyta; class Pinopsida; order Pinales; family Pinaceae; genus Pseudotsuga; species Pseudotsuga menziesii. The sequence goes on from LPNX010675940.1 coordinate 138,126, forward strand.
AGATCATAAGCACTATGCAAAACCATTGTTTTGTTACCAAAAGTATAGACTTAAATTTGTAGCCATAAACACTAATATTATTTTTGGTTAACAACTTTTGAGATCAAATTTTGAAGATGAGGATACAAAAAATGACCTTAACACTTGCAATGTTTCAACAACAGTGCGGGTATGTGCCTTATTTGCTTAAAGGTGGTTTATATTCCATATTTTTTCTTTTTTAAATTGTGGTTTCCCTTAATAGGTTGAATGGATACTTATGACAGTCTTAGGATTGGATTGGATTGACTTCTCAAGATAGTTTATAAGAAGATTGACTTTCATCTGTTTGAATGGAGATCAAGTTCTGCTTGTTAATATTTTCTTATAGTGACCCAATTTGTGCATAGGGTGAAAGCCATACCTTCAAAAATTACAGTAGTGAAGGAATATTTACGTAAGACATAAAAAAAAAAGTTGACCCTATTCCTAGATGTAAACATAGCATAAACTTTGATAATGTGTTGAGCTCATAATATCATGCCTAAATCAAAGCCTTGAAATTTAAATGAGGGATATCACACAAATTTAAATGCTTTCTAAATATGTTGATGCTTATCCATGGAACTGGAGTGTTGGGATTGAACTGCAGGCTATGTGTATGGATATTGGCCCTTTAAACAGTCTTGAGCTAAAACATCATTGGATGAAATAATTTTTTCTTGAATGTACTTATTTAGAAGTTGGAACTACAAAAATACTATGGAGGATTACAAAAATATACAAAGTTACATGATCTTTTTCCTTTTAGTGAGAATATTTTAGGCCAGATTGCATAAAATATAAGATTACAAACTCAAATCCATGATCATAATGCCTATTAGGATTAAGGGCAAGAAGATTGAAAAATAAATTGATCTAAACCCTGTTATGATCACCACTAGCCTTGGACATTTCTCCCTTAGAGTTCTGTGGTTAGGAGGCTCAGGTATGAAAAGACTAGAAGTTTCAAGATGAATACATTAGTGACCTGAAAGAAATTTATCCAAGTCACTGATAGATGCACTTTGTGTTTCACTTTCACACATTCTCACTGAAAGAGAGAATGAAGAATTTGGTCTCAGTTGTAACTTGTTTCCCTAGTCTAGTAGGTTATTGTTTTAGGGCTGATTATTGTTGCTATGACAGTGACTCAATGGACTGCCTAGATTTATAAGGAACGCTGGTCCACTTTTTTTTTAATCGCTGAAGGAAAGCACTATGAGTCTTATAACTATTTTTTAAAGCCTGGAACCAGATCACAATGTTGGTGTTGCTTCAAAACACGGCCAGACTATAAATGTTGAAGCTGCAATGTTTTTTCCATCCACAAAGTTATTCACAAAGCACCCAAAAATGTGGTTTTACAGTTGATGATAAAGATCTAGTTTATTCTAAATGATGAATAGTAATCTAAAAATTGAATTTTTTATGTCTCATGGTTTTGAAAATTTTTCATATATTTATATGTGTGTGTCTCATGGTTTTCAAAATTTTTATTATACACACACACATATATATATATGTGTGTGTCTGTGTGTGTGTCATTTCCCCGCCGTATCATATTCGGCCTTTTTGGAAAGTTGTCGCATCCGTTTCCCCTTTGTATCTATATCCTCTTCAGTGCAACTTAGTTTTGAAGCCCTTAGCGGAAATATACTTATAGGGGTCTAGTGGTAGGGTGGTATAAGACCCTGCAGGTTAGGAATGTTTGTTTTCTCCAATTTGATATCTCTATGGAGTTACTCCATGCAGAGTTAGATAGTCTCTAATTTTATCAAAGACAATGGTCCTTTTTTGACAAGGGAAGTTTTCTAGGCTTTCTGTTTTGAGAAAATAGAATTAGGTAAAATGTGATAGTGGGAGGAGCATGAATTTTATGTTCAGATAAGAGGTTTGGGGTGAAGCTGGAAGAATGGGCCCTTTGTCAGATTTCCTACTTCAAAAGACTGATGACGTGGGTATTTGTGATAAAGAACCTTTATTAGTGAGACAAACTTGGAGGAATAATAAGGTAAGGGATGGAGCCATCTCCAACATATTAGTTAGTGTTCTAGTTGTAGAGAAAACAATTGACAAGAAATATTGGATAGGTAAAGGAGGGACATTTGACATGTCCATATATTTTTGTAAGTGGGGGAGACTGTCCCAAAACCCCCTGATCCTTCCAAATTCAATTCTCATTGGTTAAAGGACTCCGAGTTCAAGTATTTGGTTCAAAAATAATGGAGAAACGTTGATAGGAAGCTGTAGGATCCTGCAATTTTTCAATTTAGTGATTGTATAAAGAGAATCAAAAGAAAAACCATTGAAAAAGCAAAGGAAAAGTTTAAGGATTATCAATAAATGACATGGTATGTCGAAGAGGATATCGTAAATATCTTTAAATAAAATATGAATGGAATTTTCATTGAAGAAAAGTTGAGAAATTTAAAACAGAGGGAAGCTTCCAAAAAGGAAATCTTAGAATGGGAAGAGGAAAAATGTAAACAAAAAAATAGGACATGGATAAAAAAAGGTGATGAAAAACTTTATTTTTTTCATACTTATGACAAAATGAGAAAAAATATAACCATTATATAAGTATAAAGGATGAGAGATGGGAACATGTCCACAGTTTCAAGGATATGGTGGAGGTGGGAGTCAACCATTTCAAAAATATTTTCAAGGAATGCCCTTGAACTAATATTGCAAAGACAGTTCAGATGGCAGATCTATTTCCTAACTTTGCGATCCAAGGCTCATGTGAAGGAGGTCACAATGGATGAAGTACAATAGGTTATTGAATCCTTCCAAAAGACAATACCATGGGCCCTAATGGATGGCCCAAAGAATTCTTTGAAGGATTTATAGATTTGGTGAGTAAATATTTGTTGTTGGTTGTAGAGGAATCTAGAAGCTCTAGTAAGGTTCTAAGGGAAATTGATTCTACATTCTTAACTTCGATCCCAAAGAAAGATGTTCCTAAGTCTTATGGATATCTTAGGCGCCCTATCTCTCTATGTAATTTTGTGTATAAGATAATTTATAAGACCATTGCAAGAAGACTCAAGCTTGTACTGTCTCATCTCAAGTGAGTAATTTGGATTCCTAGATGGTAGACAAATACATGAGACTATAGGGATTGTTCAGGAAGGTTTACACACTATTAAGGTAAGAACGAGGTCATCCTTTATCACAAAGGTAAGATTTATCATTAAGATTTATAAAACTATTAGTAATAATAATAAAAGTTAAAACTTTAGGGTTTTAAAGGGTTATTTCAACCTTTAAAATCCTAATATTAAGTCACCTTAAATAATGAAATTTAACTATAATTAATATTAAAATTCATTAATAATGACAAATTTATTAACCTTAAGGTTTTAATTTGTTATTAATAACATTATATTTAAAGACTTTAAGTTTTTATGTTTAATATCAAAGGTTTTTAAAATTGATATTAACGTTATTAATGATAATAAGTTTATATTTTTAGGGTTTTGATATTTTTGGGGCATTAGGTGCGTTTTTAAAATCAAACTTTAAGGTTTTAAAAATAACATTTTAATAACTTTAGGTTTTTAATTTGTTATTAATAAAAATAGATTTGAAAACTTAAGTTTTTAGGTTTAATTTCAAAGGTTTTTAAAAAAAATTATATTTTATTGGGGGTTTTTTAAAATATCATTTCAGAAAACTTTAGGGTTGGTAAGAATTGTAAGCAACATTTCTCCTTAAAATTTTTTATATTGTCTTAATTCAGCCATTAATAATAAAAATTTAATAATATAAACAATTTTTCCCGTAAAATAGGTGGAGGTAAAAGTAAAATTAAAAATGAATTTCTAACCTAGCAAACCCTAGTCTCCGCGGCCGACCTACCGGTTCCAGTATTTAACTTTGGTTCTCACTCTCTCCACATTCGACTTGTCCTGATGATGGATCCTAATATGGATTCGAAACGTCGACCTCGTCATTTCGATACTGTGGTTTTTCCGAACTTTGATTCTCAAGTAAAAAGGATTTTTGAATTTTTATTAAAATTAGAAACTTTGACATTTGTATGGCACAAAAAGGAGATCACGAATCCTTACCTTTATAAAAGCTTCACTTATGCATCCATCTGATTTATCTCTAAGAGACTGTGGGATTAAACCTGAACTTGTGCCACACAAATTTGATCCACTGTTGTTGTCTGAACATCGAAAAACTTGTCACCCTTCAACAGCCTGTATAACTTGCATTCCTTTTGAAATTCCTTCCATTATGTTATCAGAAGCAGGGGAATTCACACCATAGTTTTTACCAGTAGGATCAAGGAAGTCCATCATACGAGAACACCAGCACTAACCTCTCATTGAACTTCTCTTCCAAGTTCAGTTACGACATTGCTACGTGCAAACAAATTCTCCTTAAAACCTCTTGTACTTATTGATATTGATTACTTGTACCTATAGAATTGTTCAAAAAAACATCACCCTTGGAACTATTGGGAAAAATAAAAAATACAAATTAACTTTAAAATTAAGCACTCAGCTTTCCACAAGAGATTCAAACATCAATCACAAGCATTGTAGAAAAAGCATTAAATCGAGATTTGAATGACTTAGAAAAGGATTGAAAATCAGAAGTCCTTGATCTCTGTTGATTTTCAGGGGACTATTTCCCTGCATTGTTCCTGAATGAATATTGGTGCAGAATACAATACAAAAAGAAAACAAAACATAGTCTTTTGTAGCACCTACTTCATTCCATATGATTGAACCTATGTCCTGGCTGATGATAAACACAATAGGGATTTTCTAGTAGTCTAGTATGACTCCCCCTTTTAGATCACAAATATTGTTAAGAGGGAAAAATTGAATGGAACTTGTTTTGGCATCTTTCTCTTCCCAAATTACCCCCAACACAATGCAATAAAATGCCCTCTTCCACTCCATTCCTCTGCCCCTAACTCATTCTGTCAATAACACTATCCTACGATCTACACCACCAAATTTAGAAGCCATTCTTGATACCACCAAACCTTCTTGGATCGGTTCTACAAGAAAATATTTTTTCATATCTGTGGTGCAGGGGACAAATTGTTCACCCTGTAGCAAATCCAGATCCCATAGAAGCATTTGTAGCACCCCTTGGTACACCCTCCACTGTTCCTACTTTTTTTCCACATCGTGTATATCCAGTTTTCATTGACCCATCTAACCAAATTTACCAAGAATCAGTTTACCCTTAATAAGCGAGGGTGTTGACGGTTAAGAGAATGGATCAAAAGATGCAACTACAATTGACGTTGCTGGCATAGATGTTAGCTCTCTAACAACATCTTTATATGGTGTTGCAGGATATGAAACCAAGTGAAGGGGCGCTGTTAGCAATGGAACTCGATCTGTTGCATCCTCTGCGCTTGATATGACTAAAATGGGTGTTACTTAAAGCGTTGGATCAATAACTGGCTTTAGAACCACTACTAAATACCAATTTATAACTGGATCTGATCAATTTAATAAACTCCAGTTAAAACCTGTTACTATTAAGTCCCGAAGACAGATGCAACAAAAATAAGTACAAGACATAAAAGAGTCCAACGAATAAAATGAAGCCCTGGTCATTGTCTCTGCTCTGCATACCGTCGACCTACCTCTGTGTCTGCTTCCCTTCTCAAAATGACTATTCCCCAAGCCGACCACAGTTCCCTTCCACCATTAAACCACTGTAAAAGCTTCAGACCAGCACGACGGAGACTCCACAGACCAACATGATGGAGTTCATTTCATCTCTTCCCTTTCACCTAATTTTTTGTTTTTATGTTTTGTTTAGTTTTTTAATGTTAAACGATAACTCTTCAACTATCAAGTTTTATTAAAAAATACCTTTTAATCATAAATTTTTTAATAAAAAAATTAATTTTAAATTTAT
>LPNX010675940.1:144100-158075 GCA_001517045.1 Pseudotsuga menziesii
GTGCACACGACTTGTGAACGAGAGCATCGAGTGATTGATCGCGGGGTCTTCCTCCATTGCTAGCGCACAACACAGGCTGGGAGATCCAGTGATCAGGGAGTGCAGGGACACAGGCTTGGTCATGTAGTTGGAACTCATGAATCAATGATAGCAATCAACATCATGATTGAGCATGGGAATTATTGAGTTTGTGTTTTGAGATCTTGGTCCTCTTCCAGGGAAGCTTCTAGAATGGATCCACCCTTAGATATGAGTCCGGAGGAATGTCAGATAATTTTAGATGAAGCCTTCAAGGATTTGGTGGCTTCCACATCTCCCCCACCTCTGTCTACCTCGGAATCCAGCGATGCGAACTTTGTTAAGCATGCAGTTGATCCTCAAATCCAGATCATGTCAGTAGCTTCAAGGTTGAAAGCCCTAGCTCTGAGTGAGAAAGGCATGATAGGTCATTTTATAGGAATTTGGCCTTCGCCAAAACTATGGACATATGGATAGACAAAAAATGGATTCCCTTGATCTTTGGGGGCCTACAACATTGTTTCTGCGAAAAGGGTTTTTTCACCTTCTTGCTCGAAAACAGAGCTGACAGAGATCTAATCTTTAGGAGCGAAACCTACTTCATGGGTCCTCGTGGTTTATATATAAACCGATGGAGCCTATATTTTGACCCAGAAAAGGATGTGCCATCGATGGTCCCTATTTGGGTTCACATCCCACATCTCCCCTTGCACTGCTAGAATGATGAGACTCTAAAAGCAATAGGGAACTCTATTTGCAATTATATTGACAAAGCTGAACCAAAGGGTCCTTTGTTTTCCTATGGAAGGATATGCGTGGAAGTAGATTTGGAGAAAGGCCTTCTAGAAGCTGTAAATCTATACATGGATAGATGGGAACACATGCAAAAGGTAGATTATGAGCAACTACCTTTCAAGTGGAAGAAGTGCCACAAATACAAACATTTTATTAAAAATTTCCCAAAAGTAGTTGAAGAAATTCCCCAAAAAAAATCAAGAGGAAGGAGCCAAAGATAAGCAATGAAAAGCCTAAAGAAGGAAAAGAAGCCTCGACTAGCAACCAATTCTAGGAACTGCACATGGAAGAGGGATACATCTCACCCTTGGAAACAATATCGCTAGAAACATAAGAAAAATATATCCATGCATCCACGAGTACCCCTCCCTTGTCTCCTAGAAATGAAAGGAACAAAAAAGCACTTGAAGGGTCTACAACACTAGGGGTCACTTAGGTAGAAATGGTAAAACATAACAAAGTCACACCACAGTGTTTCTCCCTAAAAAAAAATGTTGTCAAGGATCTCAGGAATCGCTTGACATAGTTCTGTAACAAAACACTAGAGGAATAAATTCGCAAAGATACCATAGAGAGCAGGAAGCAAAAAGAGAGCTAGAATTAGGAAGATAGAGAAGTCTCAAGGAAGAGAAACTTCTCCAATATCCTAAAAATACAGGAGGGACAAAAACGGATGGAAAATCCCAAGCAGGATCTCAATCAAGAGGATTTAACTTCACTATACATCTGTAATGTATATGGGCCAACACATTACATGGACAATATAATTTTCTGGGAAGATCTCGCTAAAGTAAATGATGATCTGTGAGGAAAAGACCTTATTATTGTTGGGGATTTCAATACCACTTAGTCACAATCTGATAAACCTTGAGGAACAAAGGTCAGGGACCCCTTTGGTGAGAAGATGGAAGACTTGCTGGACATTCCTATGAAGAACAAAAAGTACACATGGAGCAACAGAAGAACTGGAATTGGACATGTAGCGGCTAGGTTGGATAAATACCTGGTAAGTTCCACATTCCTGCAAAAATATCTCCTCCCAAAATATCTTGCCCTCCCTTTAGGAATCTCCGATCACAAGCCAATCTCTCTGATTTTATCCCCACCAATTCAAATCAATCTTATTGCAAATATGAGCACAAGCAGTAGTAGCCAAATTTACCATCTCTAGAGCAAGGGTAACAACATTACATAGTGCATATTTAATGGAATTAACAAAGTTGTCATGCCAATACTCTAAAGGAAAACTGAGCATTCACATCTAGATAGGGACTAAAGATAGAAGTTCAATGTACAAGTGGAAGCCTTGCTGCTAAAGCCTAATAAAGAAGTCAACGATACAATTAAGAATGACACTATTTGTTGAGGTAGAGATAAATTCAAGGATAAAAATATCCTTATCATATGGTGAATCACCATAATGTCTCGTCGGAATGAACCCCAATGACCAATAATATAGACACCCAAAATTATAGTTATCATAATAATATTTATCATTCAATGTCTTTCATAACTTATTATCCTTGCACATCAACCCATCGACTATGTAGTAGTCCTCCTTGACCCTAGAGGGAAATTTTAAAAGCAAGTCCCAAGGTGGACTTATCGATGTAGATAGACAAAAAGGAGGGACTCTTAAAGTTCAAATTAAATTTCAAAAGTGTACCTTTGAAGGAGATGAATTTCTCAATCCATGATCCAAAATCTAGATTATATGGACAATGGATGGGTTCAAAATCTAGACTATGGGAATATCCCCTTTCACTAACATAAAATGGAATTATAAAAGAGGACTAAGAGGAGAAAAGGGAGCAATTAATTAAACCAATACAAACGACCTCACTTAAGGATACATTTCTTCAAACCCCTAGGCCTTCTAAATGAAAATTCTCTTGCGGAACATAGGGGGAAATAATGCACCTAAGAAAAAAAGCATTTTGAAAAACAAAATAAGTGTAGAAAAACTAGACTTAGTGTTTATTCAAGAAACAAAATGCAAAATGTATAACATGTATAAATCCACCAAAATGATATGGGGAGGATGTCATTGCTCTACTAGAGGACTAAGAGGGTTTTCAATAGTTATGACAATGATGTAGGATCCCATAAACATGGATCGAGAAAAACAAGTTACCACCTAATTATGTATGACTAGCTATTTATACTTTAGAATCAAGGGTAAAGGGAAATATAACTAATGTATATGGGTTCATTTATCCCTGGCAAATTCTAGACTAATGTTTGGAAAAATTATGTAGGATCAAGGTCCTCCCCAATTAGGAACATTGAATCATTAGAGAATACCTAACCACAACAAAGTCCCTCTTTGAAAAGAAAGGATGAGTGTAAAGGTTGGATACAACAAGCTAGATTCTCTTGGACATTTTAGAGCATTGATAATTTGTGGATGTATTTCCAAATAATGTTATCTTCACTTGGGAAAATGGGTGTGGAGGGTTGATTCATGTTGTTAAAAGGCTAAATCAAGTTATTTAAGAGCCCATCTTCTCAAATTACTTCAAAATATGTTATTTTATTCTTCTAGGCAATAGATTTGACAAAGATTGGATAATTGGCCTATCCTCTTATAGTGGAACCTACAACGTGAGCCGAAAAACACCCTTTTGTTTTAAAAAAGATGTGGTTTGGTCAATGGGGGTTTAAAGGTAATTCAGGTGAGTGGTGAGAGGATGTTGATATCCAAATAAGCTCAAAAATGTTATGCTACAACAAAAACTTAAATCCTTGAAAGCTATGATAAATTTCTTGGAATTCTTTAAATCCTTGAAAGGCTTTACACCTAAAAAAATGAGAAACGTAACATTGATCATTGAGTGGAACTTCAAGGATCAATGGACCTTCTTGGGAACTGATATATTTTGATAGTGTATGGATTTATTTAAAACCAACACTAGTAGATGCAACATGACCATGTAATTTAATAGTGGTTGTCATACTATAGATTTTATCATAATTGTTGGACTGCAAAATTCCATGATAATATCATATTTCCTACAAGGTTGATTATAATATCCTCATCACACGGATTTTAGAATGTCTCAATGAGACACCATTTTGTGGACTATAATGCTTATGAAATTTTCCCATAATGGTAGGACGGAGAAATCTCAACAATATTTAATAACATGCTTGAGCATAATGTTGTCTCACAGAATTTTGTGATTTTGGATTGCGTATAAAATGGGAAAATCAAGGAGTCTCACAAATTGCTTAAAAGAGCACCATAATGGAGATATGCATTGTTTCAATCATGGATAGATGTTCTTAGGCAAGTTTGCAATAATTAACCTCTCAATGTAGATTCCATCACTAATTGAGGCTATGACATCACAAGGACACGGTTTCAATCTCACACTCCGGACCATATTCGAGGTAGTCTCCCTAGTCTAAAAATGTCAGTATCCACAAGGTTGTACCCTCCTGAGAGCTATGTACAATTTTCCCTGTAACTAAAGCTAATAAAAATACTGCAAACACTCTTACCAAAGAGATTTAGTGATGAGTACCTCTTCCCATTCTTCATCACTATCATTCTCATAGTCCAAAGAAGAGTCCTTCCTGAAAGGATTTCGAAGCCCAATACCATCACTACATCAAAAACAAAGAGTTAGAAACAAAATTTTCCCTCTTGTCTACTGCAATATTAAGAATCCATGAGCTTCAAGTTGTTTCAGATGTTCCTCATCATGGGATATCAAAATTAAAACACAACCTGTTGCTTTGATAATTAATAAACTTAAAATTATGTAAAGTATATTCACCTTTTCTTTGAGAAGGTTCCATAATAAGCAGGTCTATGGTTGTGATCAAACTGCAAAAGGTTTCTTCTCTTATTGTGAAGCCCATTTTATTGTGATCAAACTGCAAAAGTTTTGGTGTGGGGTTATATTTACAAGTACAAAGTTCAAGGTTCATGAATAATTGTTCAAAACCTACCATTAGTACAACATTATAACATAGGGTATGTTTCTACAGGAGGATAGAGGTGGGGCAGAGAAGATGGTAAGAGTAAGAGAGGGTTTGACCTAGCTAATTTAAAGAAAACAAATCTAAATCTTGGTTGAATTAGAGATTGAATAGTCTCTTAGTAAGGGGTAAGGGGTAATGTGTTGGTGAGTGAGTGTAGCGCTAAGGCATTATATTTCTTTTCTCTTAGGCACCGATTTTGGAAAGTGATGCTAAGAAGTCCCCAAGATGGCCAAGGGATATCTAACAATCCTACATGACATTGGTAATGTCCTAATGAAACTTAGGGAAATCCCCTGTGTAGTGTTAGATCTTAAAAGATAGGCTCATCTGAAAATGGTTATCTCTTGTATTTAGATCCATAAAAAAAGTCTATATCCATAGATAACAAACTTGGAAAAATACAAAGGCTTAAAATGGTTGGATAAAAGGAAACAAAAGTTGTAAATGCCATATTAGCAAAAGGAAAAACACAATTATTAAAAGAAAATTACTAATATCCAACAACAAAAGAAGACAAAACTCACCCTTGGCCTCTAAAGGAACCAAAAATGTGCTTCCCTCTGAAGTACTCTGAAATCCTTGCACCTTTGGGCCAGAAGCATTATTAGATAGTCCATTAATATTCAATAGTTCATGTCCATTTGTGCTTTCCAAAACATCTTGTCCATTTTCCCACTCCCTCTGCAATTGCCTAGATGATGCCAAATTGGGAGTGGAATAATGGCTTGATCTTTCTATAGAACCTTCTGACCTTGCAAATAAAAATCTTGACTGCTTGCTATTCTGAGACTTCCATGAACTTGATATTTCCTTTGACAGCCCATTGCATTTATCAGTCTCAACAAGGAGCAAATTTTCTAAATTGTGAGGACTATTTAATACACTATCATTTGAATCAAAATTCAAAGACAATATGTTTGAAATTATACTGTTTTCTCCAACATCTGAGCCATTCATATAAACTTCTAGAAGGATATCACACACCAGATTCTCCAAGCATTCTAGCTTTCCAGAACTGGCATTAGAATCTCTAGCAATTTCTACTTTCTCGGGAATTTGAAAACCAGTAATTGTACTTCTATTGGTTGCATCTAACATAGACGCATTTTCAAAATTTTGGATAGAGCTTGTACTAGTATTTCTAGCTTCTGAAACTGATCTTTCCTCTAACATAGGCTCATTTTCACAATTTTGGATAGAACCTGCACTAGTCTTTTCAGCAGTTGAAACTAATCATTCGTCTGCTTTATGACCAGTAACTCCAAAGTTGTCATCATCACCATTAAGGGTGCAAGCATTTACATACTTTTGATGAACAAAACAATATTTAGAACTATAATCATCCACTAAAAATTGGACTTTTTCCATAAAGGGAGGCACCTCTGCTTCTAAAGAAATAGATTTAGAGCAACCTTCACCATATGGTTCTGCAAAGTGTTCTTCATAATTGTTTTGATACCTATCATCAAATGGAGACCTTTGTAGACAATTCTCAACATGGTTTCCTGAAAACATTCTACTTCTTTTATTTAGAGCAACAACATTCACTTCACTGTTGCTTTAAACAACAGAGTTGCTTTGAGGGACAGAGATTGGAAAGCTATCTTTAGAAAGTCCAACATAGACAATACCAGATGACACTAAAGCTGCATATGTTCTTTCACTTCTTGTTGTTTCAATGTGCCAACTGCCCAGCTCAGATGAACCCTTGTGTGTGTCAGAGGACGAATTATTCAATAGACTTTTAAAACCTTCATGACTCCTAAATTTCATAGTAGGATCAACTAAACTGACATTCTTTCCATGGAAAGCTTCCCCAGTGGTATTTACACGTGAATTTAATTTTATATCTGTTCAACTCATTGCATTAGGTTTCACATCAATATGTTTTTCAGATATAAACGTTGATGATTTCCCACCCTTATTGACCAACAACTTGCCATGATCAGAACTCAACCCCGATGCCGCAGCTTTCACCACCAAGGCAGGGTGATTTAATGCTGGACACACTGAAAGTGAATGACATGAACTTGTTTTAGGATTAGAGGAGCCCTGAACAGCTGGGATCCTCATACTAAATGATTTTTCCAGTGCAACATGGGAGCCCCTGCAACAACCATTAATGTCTCAATATTCAGTAAGATATGTAATATTCCACCACAAACTCCTAAATCATATGGAAGCTTATGTTCACTAAAATTAATGTGTAATGTTACTCTGCACCAATCCAGGGGGGTGTTGGATAACTAAACAAATATTCCATGACAAGAAACAGATTTCATACCAAGATGCACTGGCTCTCAATACAACTGATCTTCCAGCAGCTCCACTAGCAAGGGAAGTCTCAGCATTACCTCCTGTGTTCTATTTTCACATGGAAATATGAACAGGTATATATTATTAGGAAATGAAAATGAAGCCATGTATAAAGAATCTAGAAGACAATCACTGAAGTAAAACATAAGCTGTCTAAAGAAAATACACATTAGCTTCTATACTAATGATTATTTAGGACTGAATCAGAAGCTATCAAATAATCTAATATGGAAGCATAGAAAAAGCTGTCTGCACATATATCAATAACAAATGCTAAAGATAATTGGACATAAGTACAATATACTAAAATCCTAAAGTCACTTATAGGAGCCAGTGATTTGCTCAATTTACTTGAAGCAGCTGATCGAGGCAAGGAAACCTCTGCCACTGGTGGAGGTAAAGAAAGTCCCAAGTGTTGCTATGAAGGATTTGTAACATCATAGAACTTCTGAATTTTGCTGCTAGAAAAATAGGACATAGAAAATAAAAAATCATAAAATCTAAATGGGAAATATTTTTTAAAACAATTTAGACCAATAAAGAAAACTTTCTAAATTAATATAAATATATTGATAAGAATATTATGTCGAATGTTTCAAAATGAACTAAAAGAGATAACTGGGGCAACAATACAGGTAAATATTACATCCCAAAACTAGTGTACAAATATACAAAGTAGCCAAGGCTGATGTCTGAAAATTTGTCCATTCCAATTTCCTCCAACAAATTTTACAAACTTTTCCCCCAAATGATCTCTTGAAGGCTTTCTTCACTACAGCAGCCAACCCCATCCATGTGGGGCCTTCCTCTTCCCATTGCTTCAAGCAATGAGGTCATTGTCACATAAATCTAGGATTCAAAGCATGGGATAAAGTGTGCAAGGGGGTGTTGAATTGGTTCCACATGTCAACAATGATTGTCGTCACAATGCAAAATCTATATCAATGATTCTCAACACAACCTTTACAAAATCTACATCAAAAAATAAAAGAATAGGAACCCTCCCGTCAAATGGTTTCCATATATTTCTCATCCATGGTATCCCTGCCATCATAAATCTCTCCCCCAAAAGGCTTGCAGTGTCTGCATTTCAAAGAAGCTCAAATGTTGGTGTTTTGAATTTCAGCAGAAGTCAATCTTGATCCACCACTTCCAATCAATCACTAGTCTACACAGCACTCCTCTATGAATTTGACTGTCTCCAAAAAGACTAAATCTCACTCACCATAGACAATAATGCAACTTTCACATGTACAAAGCGATGCAACAGGAGGAAGTTTGAGGCACATCTTGTCTCAGTAACTTTCAACGACTCCAGCTTGAAGTATTGTCAAAAAAATGGCTTCAAGCTGATGATGGTTTATGATGGATTCTAGGGTTGTTATTGCATGATGGTTTATCAAAACTTTGGTTTATGAGTTTCCATGCATCAAATCAAAATGTTGTTTGGGTTATAAGGTAGCGAATGTTTGCTTCTGCACCTAAATCTAAACAACCTCTAGATAGCTCCAATCACGAGAGGCATTATAAATAAACCTCACAATTTAGCAAATTTGCTCCTTGTTGAGACTGATAAATGCAATGGGATGTTAAAGGAAATATCAAGTTTATAGAAGTCTCAGAATAACAAGCAGTCAAGATTTTTAAATGAATATTAATGGACTATCTAAGAATGATTCTGGCCCAAAGGTGTAAGGATTTCAGAGTACTTCAGAGGGAAGCACATTTTTGGTTCCTTCAGAGGCCAAGGGTGAGTTTTGTCTTCTTTTGTTGTTGGATATTATTTCTCTTCATCAAAAGTATGTAAATACTTGCACCCTTAATGGTGACGGTGACAGCTTTGGAGTTACTGATCATAAAGGAGAGGAAAGATTAGTTTCAACTACTAAAAAGACTAGTGCAGGTTCTAGTACAAGCTCTATCCAAAATTTTGAAAATGAGTCTATGTTAGATGCAGGTTCTATCCAAAATTGTGAAAATGAGCCTATGTTAGAGGAAAGATCAGTTTTAGAAGCTGGAAATACTAGTACAGGTCAATTTCAACTACTGAAAAGACTAGTGCAGGTTCTATCCAAAATTGTGAAAATGAGCCTATGTTAGAGGAAAGATCAGTTTCAAAAGCTGGAAATACTAGTACACGTTAGTTTCAACTGCTAAAAATACTAGTGCAGGTTCTAGTACAAGCTCTATCCAAAATTTTGAAAATGAGTCTATGTTAGATGCAGGTTCTATCCTTTCTTAGAGACTGATTGTTAGTTTCAAAATTGTGAAAATGAGCCTATGTTAGAGGAACCTAAACAAGAACATTTCATCTTTAGACATCTTGTCTTCTATGAAATCAGTTTTAGATATCACTGCTTGTTCATAGAATGTAATAGCTCCTTAAATATTTTCATATAGTAGGAGGACAAGAGATGTATCGCCTTGCTTCTTGAGGAGATACTTCACTTCTAGCAAAAAAATTTCATAGATAGAACTCCTTGCATTGCTAACTCAAAGCTCGTCATTTCTTACTTACAACCTCTAGATAGCTCCAATCATAAGAGGCATTATAAATAAACCTCCAATACTAGTTCTATCAGGAAGTGTAGGCTTCGAGTCACACAACCAACGGATAGAGAACCTCAAAACACCCTTGAGCATAGCCTTGGATATTAGAATAGTTGACAATAGACCACGTTGTTGGTATTGGGCTTCTTCCTTGAAGTCCCTTGAACCCTCACTCATTTTGATCTTTTGGGCTCTCTAGGATTCAACACTAAGAGTTTTTGCATTCTCCTTGCAGTCTTATATTTCTTACATGAAGATAAAAAGGATGGTGAGGAAAGCATTGGAGCGATGCAAATGAACCTTACTTGAAATGTCTATCCATGTGAATCAATGGAAATAGAAAAGCATATTGGTAATCAAATATTTATCATTTGATGAAACATACCCCAGAAACAAAGATTATATTGCTAGTATGACTCCAGAAAATATCCAAATATGTCTTTTATACTTTCATACAAAAGTACTCACTTTTTCTTGTCAATGTCTGGTATGTCACTCTTCTCTGCCTTCTCAACAATAGCCTACAAGATTTTAGGCATAATCTGGTAAGACACTCATTTTCTAGCAAAAAATCTCAAGCAAGGTAGTAAAAAAGACCTATCTGCATTTATATCTACTGTATTATTTGACTCAGAAAATATTCAATAGCCTCACAAATAAAAGGATTTCTTAATCTGGCATTAGTTCATGAGTTTACATGAATTCTATCAGGGTACTTGTCACAGATTCGTCCAACCTCTGCTTGCCTCCTCTCTGTCACAAATACCAAAGACATTAGTCATAACTTATATTCTTAAAAGAAATTAAAGCTTTTAGAATATTGAATATAGAACAAAACAAAAACTTCTATATACAAAGGAAAAATCCATATCAAAGCCAGATGGAATTTATTGAAAGCAATTAATTTTAAAGAACATACTTTAGTAATGTAATATTTTATTTGCTTCAAACTTTAGGAAGAAGCTTTTCAAGGCCCTGAACATTTTTCACCTAGAATTGAAATAGCAAAACTCACAAACGCAAAAATCAACCCTGAATTGGAATGATACTTGTTTAGTGTATATAAAAGATGAATTTACACCATTGTATTTTAATAAAATAAATACCCTATAAAATAAACTACTAGGAGTGGAAAAATAGTGATTGATTGAGACCAAATCCAATCAGAAATGACACCTCATTCAGAGGGGGAAAATTAGGGAATATTCTCTTTTACCAACTTCCTAAAGTCACTCAAATTTTCTCCAACATGCAAAAATTATGGTATATTATCTCCAAGAGATGTGCTAGGTTAAATGAGGGGTCTAAAGGGGTGCATGATGTATTCTAAGGTGTTTGATGCCCCCTTTAATCATTTTAATAGAATTTTATAATGTTTACCCCCCAAGGAACAGATACTATCCCAAAAATACAAAAACCATGGTGACATTAGCAGTGCATGACATCAGAAGTAAGGACTCGGAGACCATGTTGGGGCAAGATGCATTAGTGCATACTTATGGCTTTGGAGGATTGAGTGAAAAAAACTAGACAAATTCAGATCACTAGGATCTAAGTTCGTCTAGGTGAAAAAAACACTCCAGAGCAGTACTAAGACATGTAGCCCATTTGGGCTTAGACCTTTTACACATATATTAGGATGTCATGTCATTTTACAATCATCATCTTTTGACCATGGGCAAAAGAGGTGTACAAGATAAAAATAAGGATCAGAATCACTCTTTGTGCTGAGGGTGGACATTTTCCAATTCCAGTCACTACTTTGTCTTCACAAAGGTACAGCAGATACCTGCTTCCACTTCAATATGCTTAATGAGAATTTCCTTCAGCCTTAAGACAAGTAGAAGAGGCAAGTTGTGCACTCTACAAGCATTTCTGCTGCCCCAATCCACAAACGTCTTTGGTCAAAACTTAAAGCTCTGGTATAGACATTCCAGATTCCATAGGCACCTATGCATCATCCTTGAAATTAACCTTCTAAGTAGATGGAACCATTGAGGTTGGTTACATTGGGCCCAAGAGCCATATTTCCCATAGTAGTATTAATGATAATAAACTATAAGGGAGTGGTTTCTCCCTGCATGTTATTTTGCTATGTTTGTCTATCCTCTGTGTGTGCAGACAACAGATAGTATGAAAACCTGTCATCCAGCCAGTGAAATTGGATGTTGATAGGCTTAGAAAAAAATTGAAATGGATTCATCTCTGCTGACTGATATTTCCATCAATATTTGGCAAAATATTTAAGGCAATGTCCTAATTGTCTTGCAAATAAGCTCTTGCTGCTGCAGAGTTGCCAGACTGACTTTGCACTGTGGAGTCATGACATAGTTCCTCTTCATGGACTTTTTTGCTGATTAGTCACTCCTCCATGGTGGTAAAGTATTCCCATTCTTTATGAAACTGTATGCAATCCACCATTAGGAGAAAACATAGGTGAGGAGCTGCTTGGAGGGGTTAAACAGAAGCCTTTCTAGCTTTTTCAAATATTTAATCTCCACCTGAGCCATTTTTCTGAGAGTGGTGGTTCTCGCAACTAAGTCTCCTTTCTTTTTCTTAGAATATGTATTAAATTTTAAATGCCCTCAAAATTTGAGTGCTTGAAGATGATTAATTTGACATTCTGAAGGGGTTCAAATATAGAATGGTTAATAAGTACGGATGATACAAAAACTAGTGATAAAGGTACTCCCAACAACATTAAACGTATCGAAAGACATAAGGAACTACATCTCTATCAATAAAATCTATTGCAAGAATGTTTTCATAGAAAATCAAAGTCGAATTCTTGTAAAGTCATCTCTGACAAGATAATATTCTAGCTTTTTCTTCAGCATAATTGTCTTGTAGAACTCTCCCCAAGTGTCACTTTTTCCAGCAATTAAATGTTACTTTGTCTGATAAAAGTGAAAAATTGTCGAGCAGAGTTTGTCATCTTCACCCATTTAGAAATTGCAATCAAACCTCCAGTAAGATTTGGCACTTACGTAAAGCCATTCAAAGAGAGATTCACTATAAGAATGGACCACATGAGTAAATCCAGTTGAATTTATCTAGCAAGAACTCGGTGCAATCTCAAAACTAATATTTAAACAAACTAGTTACTTTTCACTATTGTTCTATTGAAATTATATTTTGGGTATTTTTTGACATGGTCCCTTACAAAGAATCAGAGGAAAAATGGCACACTCGTAATATTTCAATGTCTACAATTCGAAGGCATAATTTTGACACATTAGTATCCATTTGACTAATTGGCATGTGAAATATGCACATGAATGCTGCAAAGACTTGGACATATGACTTTAACTGTGATACATGAAAAAATTATCCAAATTATGCCTTGCAAACCTCATCTGTTTGTTGTTTCAATATCAAAAATCTAATCTATTATCCAACCATAAAAATATTCCAGATTCATTGATTGAATTTCTTTCTAAAGATTCAGAGTGTCTGTGGTTCCAGGTACTCATAAAACTGACAAGTTGATACTGAAAACAAAGAGGGTGTTAAGGAACATGTTTTCATAGTTGGTTAATAAGGGCGGATGCAAATGTTTAAAGTATTTATCTTAATTTGTTCTAGATTTGTTTCTACATTTACATGTGGCCAACATCAGTACCATTTATTGTTGGTATGGAATCTTGGCTCTTGAGATTCCTTCAAAGTTCAGCATCAATAGGTTTTTTACAACTGAAAAGATGCAAGTGTGTTTGATAAGCAACAGTTGGCCTCACATAAGCCCATTGAGGCACCTTAATTTTTTTTGTTGCAAGTGAAAGGAGGTTAACAAGCCCGCAATTTCTTAACGGTTTTCAAATCCAATCATAGAAAATCTTGCCATAGTCCAAAGACTTTTAATCACCATGCTAAATTCAATTCAATGCAAACGTGGCAAAAAGAAGCTTTCTGGCTCCTCTGTAATTGTGTCAATTTAAAATAAACTTTAGGGTGCATCATTACTTCTAAAAGGTAGCTATGTCTTATGAGGTTTCTAGGCTTTTTATAATATGGCAGTGAAAACGCTATCAAATTTGTCTAGAGCCCAATCAAGGCAAATGGACTTCAGGATGCCGTATTGGTCCTGAACTGCTAGTTTTTCTGGTAAATGTATGTGCCTTCTTTTGGTATGGGAAACCAAATTTCAAATAAAAAACCAAGTTTGGTTATCAGAAATTTAAATGTGATCCACAATAGAGGGTTTTGATAGATGGGACTAACCTGAAATGCGTGTTTGCAAGAGGCCTTATAGTTTTAAATCTTATTGTATATGAACATTGCTACTAGCATCACTCCTTTGAAGTAG
>LPNX010675943.1:8625-34339 GCA_001517045.1 Pseudotsuga menziesii
CCAGAAGAAACCAACATTCCCTATGTAGACCACAAGACTAAAGCACATGGCATGATTGACTTGTAGCAAGTGGAAAAAAATCAAGATAGATAAACATGTTGAACATATTGTTGTATCTTTTCAGAATATCCTTGATGAAATGGTTGACTTGTACGTAGTGGAAAAAAAGGATATCGACATAAATTATGTGTATAGGTAAAGCTAAAAAAAATGAAATGAAAAGTTAGAGCTTCGAACTAAGCAAAAACCATGAGTCCCAAGAACACTTTTTCATTCACACACATACATGAATGATCAAGCTCAACTATATGTAAAAAAAACCTTTGCATGTGTCATTTCCTTATTGATTGTGCTCACACTGATGATCCTTCTCCCATTATTAATGTGCACCATGTGATGATATATTAATCACCTCAAATCTACATCTTTACTATTGACATATTTATCATTTATCTTATATTGTATGTTGACTGCATTTATTATGCCTTATTTCATTCAAACACATCTCTACAGTGGCGTTCTTCGGTTCATCGAAGGCAGAGCACTGGCGAATCTGTGGCCATTCCTCACCTTGAAGGTTGGCAGAGGACTCGTAAGTATACAATTATGCATGATGTACTCTTTGTTATTAGTTACATCAAATTAAATTGTTTCACATGTGTATATTTAATCATCAACTAGTATGTCTCTATTTTCACAAGTTCGCATAGGCGTCCTACACCGACACATGCTCCTGTTGGGGAGATGGGCAACAACCACTCTGGCAGTTGTTCTGTGCATGTGAGCGACGAGAAGGATATTGCTGGTGTCGGTGGGGAGGTTCCCAATGAGACAGGAACATTAAATGCATATATATTTTTATTTCGGTTATTAGTACCTTTAATTTATATTGATTTCAAATTCACCTACAGTTGATGTATGTATTTTGACTGACATTTATGTTTTCATCTAATTTTCAGGTGCTACACAATAGTGGCCCGACCCTCCTGAGGAAGCACCATGGGAGGATGAGATCATGCATATCACACTGTAAAACTTTACCAGTCAGTGTGACTATTTACGGATTAACGTCCGCTCCATTTTAGACCACTCTCTCGCATCACGTTCGACATGGATGCTGTAAGAGGTAGTAAACAATCTACTGAACGTCTATGGGTCCATTAGACCATTTAGTTCTCTTTGGCCTCTGCGTGTCGAGAAGAAAGGCCGCACTGATGGGTCCTGATAACTGGGCCATAGTGAGAGATGCAATAGCTGGCCATGATGTGAAGGGAACATTATTTGATATCCCTTCTGATCGCACTGTTGGTTAATCACTTAGACTCAAGGAGTTTAAGCTAGAGGCTGCAACGCCTTATGTATATGATAGGTTTATTGGAGCATGGGGCATGTTTCCCCACCATTAACAAGTCCCACTATACTTTGAAAAACATATATATGTAGAGTTTCTTTTGGAGATGCACCTGGATTACACCAGCACACCCTCGAGCTTCTATGGTGCTGGTGGAGAATGTGGTCATGGGAGTCATGGGGCTAGGAGAGACCCCGGAGCTCAACTAGAGCTAGAGCATTTGGTAGGTCTCCCTAGCAGTACCATGCTTAGGAAAAATGATGTAGCTGAGTCATATCAGCTATCGATTGAGTAGCGGACTGCATTAGTAGAGGTGACACGCATGACAATGCATGGTACCATGATGGTTGTGCAGGAAGAGAGACGCAGAGCACCCAATGCATTCGTAGAGCTTGAGTTACAATGGGGGGCCAATGATTTTCTCAACATTTTTTATCATGACACCGTGTTGCAGTATGCTATCATGGCCCGCAATGCATATTTTGGACTACATCATAGATTCAGGTCTCGATCAATGGGACATGTATATCTTTATTGTCATCATTTGATTTTCATGATTGTAATTTATCCTCAAATGAATCATTTTTCTAACTAATAATTTTATTTGCGTTAGACCTCCATGCAGGATCCTGGTTTCATGGAGGTCTTGTTTGGTAGTGATGCATCTGTTCGAGGTCTTGCTACAGTTTCGTCCACCCACGTTGATGAGGTATGTGTTAACTGTCATCCTAAATTTGAATTTCTAAATGAGTCAATTGTTGAACATGTAATATTTTGGTTTGTTCTAACTTTCATCATTTATCTTGTTCATATTGTACAGGATAGAAGCAAGGGCATTGCACATGATTCTACATAGCCCCGCTCAAGTCCTACTCATGACACGCCAATCGATGAGGTGCTAGTTATTTATGTTCAAATTGTTTACATATTTATGTTCAGATTATAATTTACATGTTCAAATTGTAATTCTGAAGTTCAAATTGTAATTTATTAATATAACTATTTTCATGTCATGGAAATAGACGTAGACACAGGAAGTTGCGGATGAGGGCGTTGAAGCTGTCATGATGTTTAGGAATGAGTGGGTTGTCGCTCATCAGCCAAGTCCTGATGAAGGCTCGTGTCAAAAAATACCTAGCCTCCCAAACCTCACACTCAATTCGAGCGACGTGAGTTCGTAGATCTATGTTTCATATATATATTTAATTTTTTGTCACATTCTACATGTAATTTAAATATGTGGTATATAACTGACTTGCAGAGTTCGCGGTTTTAACTTTTGCAGTTCTCAGACCTAGGCAATTTTCTTTGTGATGTGCATGAGGAAGGCTAGGGGCATAGTGCAGCTGGTGGTAGTGGCCATGATGGTCGATCTCTTGATCAATGGCATAGGAGTGATTTGTAGACTGTTATTTGTGGGTGTTATTATTTTGGACTTTATTATTTTGTACTTTATGATTATCGATATATATATATATATACCTTTTTTTAAACATGATGGTCTGTTAAATGTTTTAATTATTTGCAGTTATAGTTTAAAGTTATTTATGTTTTACAATCTTATGA
This sequence comes from Pseudotsuga menziesii, assembly GCA_001517045.1. NCBI lineage: Eukaryota > Viridiplantae > Streptophyta > Pinopsida > Pinales > Pinaceae > Pseudotsuga > Pseudotsuga menziesii. Next base: position 11,543 of record LPNX010675943.1, read on the forward strand.
AATTGTACAATTTTGCAATTTAATAAATTACAAGTTTACAAAATTTACAATGTTTACAAAGTTTACATGTTTGCAAAGTTGTCAATCGAATGCAACTTACAATTTTTAACGTAAATTACAATTAAAATGTTACAAAATTTACTAACTTTACAATGTAAGATCTACTAGGTGCAAATTACAACTACAATGTAAAATTTGATTTCAATTACAAAACAAATTACAACTACAATTTTAAATTCGGTTTCATTTGTAAAACAAATTACAAGTTTGCAAATTTGCAAATTTGTCATTCAAACGAAACTTACAATTTAACATAACTTACAATTAATATCAATTGCAATCGGTAGAGTTAATGAGGACGCAATAAATGTATGTGTTGTTATTTGGATTTCGTATCACTAACAATTTAAAGGTTTACAATTTACAACTTGTCTACAATGTAACATGTAATTTAGAACTTTGCACACATAGAGTGTGAAATACATGTATTTGCACAAATACACGCCAAAAAATGTTACATAAACAAATTTGAGCTTCCATAACATGGTCTATTATCTCCTAAAATAATGTTATTTTTAGTAAGTCCACTCAGACAATTTATTTTTGATAGTGATGAATATTTGAGGTCATATTATGAAATATTTTGGGGTGACTAACAAGGTGGGGATATCTGATGTTCTGTTTTTTAATAAAATTTGAAAGTTTTAGCTTTCGGTGGCTTAGGAGAGTTTTTCAACAACTCATTAGCCACCGAAAATATCACCTTTCAACATCTAATAGTTTTTAATACAGGACCATGTTAACCACCGAAATCGTGCTGATCACATTTTTTATGAAATTTTGGAAAAATGACTTTCCGTGGCTTAGGCGAGCTTTCCAACAGCGCATTAGCCATCGAGAAGCCTTGGTTTCAATAGCTTAGTGAGTGTTTATAGGAAGACCTTAACCACCGAAAGTAAATGAAATACATTTTTGGAAAGGGAAACTTTTGGTGGCTTAGATGAATAGACCAACGCTTCATTAGCCACTGAAATCCCCGTTTTCAGTAGTTAATGAATTTAACCCTAAGTACTCTTAACCGTCAAAAGGGCCGAAAAGGGAAAACGGTTATCTGCCCATAAAAATCAAATTCGTCAGCATGAGGCATGGCATAATTTAACATGATTAACAACCGAAAATACCGAGGAACTACAGTGAATCATCAAACTAATGGTTAAGAGGTCGTTATTGTTCTGACATAACTGATGGAAATATGAAACCCTAGACTATACCCTCCATTTGTCTCACGACTGCAGTAAACCTCCACAAAATGCCAGGTTCAACTTAAAAATTATTACTAGGCTGTCTGTCTCATAGATATCACCAGAATCTATCATCATCTCACTCAAGCACCTATCAAGTGGTTAACCCCTTAGAATCAATGCCATACCTTCAGTACACTCCACATTTGTTGCATGCATCCTTACTACTCGAGGACATCTCTGAAAACCAGCCCACTAACCTCTTCCACAGAATTTGAATTTCAATTTTTGTAGGTACTCAGAAGCATAATTTAGGGATGAAGAAAGGAGGACCTGCTCTCAAGAAAGAACTAGGAGACATCAGCTACCTAGAATCACATCCATAAATCTTCCATTTCTTCAAAGATGCTGGCTATTACATATTTTGTGAAAAAATCCAAGGTTCACACCAGTAGGTTGCAGAAGCATTTGCCCTTTCTTTTGATGAGTCCAAGGCACTGATAGGAAAGGAAGAATTCTTAGTGGATGAAACCCTAATTGCAGAGGTGACAGAACTCCCAAGAACTGAAGAGAAGTGGTTTAAGACCACCATTACTAAAGATGTGGAGTTCATATCATATTTAAAACCTGAACACAGAGATATTGTGTGGAAGAAGAGTGTTCCATCCACCTTGCTAGAGGAGAGGTGGCAACAATTACTAAAAGCAATTTTGGTGTACATTACCTATGATGGCAGGTACAATAGGGACATGATATATCACTTCAAGCTGATGAACCTTTTTAGAAAGGAGCCCCTTAAACCTACCCTTCTACCTCCACAAGAGCTTGACAAATATGGCACACGAGGTGAAGTCCCAGCCCACCAAAATCACAGGAATACTATCTCACCATGGTCTAATACAACTTATTGTCCAAGAATTGTTGCAAAGGAAAAATATAGCCTGGACATATTTTCTATTATAGAATGAATTTGAAATAGGCCTATAGTCAGAAGATAAAGGAAAGTCTCATTCCAAGAAATCCACCACCCCTAGGAGTGGAAAAAGGAAAAGGAGGGCTATCTCACCTATAACAGTGGATAAGCCTTCTCCCACTGCTAAAACCAACCAAGCTAAAAGAACCCTAGACTTCAATGGAAAAGAGAAGGAGGTCATAGCACAAAGTGGAAATATCCTGAACTTACCTTACTCAGACTCAGAAGAAGGAGGAAGTTAACTTAGCAGAGCAGGTTGTAGCAGAAAATGAAGAACTCTCATCACCCACACCAAAAGAAGACCAGGGTGAACCAGTGGAAAATGATTCCTCCAACAAGCCCGGGTCACAAAGAGTTAACCAGTTGCTGATGCACGTATATGAACTGGAGGTTTTAGAGAGAGAGATAAAAAGAACTAATGCAGTGCTAACCAAGAAAAACACTCAATTGAATAATTCCCTGCTAGAAATGAAAGGAAGGCATATTTTGCTACAAAAAGGAATCAGAGGTTTATGAAGAACAGCACCAAGATTTACAAGATGATCAGGCTTCTGAGGCTGTAGGTGAAGAATTCCAAATCAAACCCTAGCTCTTAAATTCACTTTGCACTAGAAACCCTAGCTGAGGCAGTAGTGACCTGTTGGCTTGCATGGGTAGACCCGGGTTTACTGTATTTAACCAACAACACCCCTAGATCATTGTCCCTTTCGGCGACAGACCGTAGAGCAGCCTGAAGTCTCACCCGAATTTATTCTAATGGGTTGGCCAAGGACTCAAGTGTCTTGGACCAGGTTCTGTGGCAGCCTGGGTGTCTCGCAGCTCTTCTATCCTGCGGGATCTCTCTCTATCTGTGACGCGCAACTTCCTCTTACTTGCGATGACTCTAGTCCTTATCACATCACCATGCCTCAGGCAACGTGTAACTCCTTCCTATGCTGATTCTCAACCGCAGTGCACCACAGCCCCTCTACTGGTGCGATATCGCCTCCTTGCGATATCCTACCGCTGCGGCTCAGCGTACTCAGTGCTACTCGTTCCGACTTACGGGACCCAATATACAAGGTTGCTTAACTCTGCGATGCTTAACTATCTGGGATGAAATGTAGATAAAATCTTACTCAAAATACTTATGGACTTCACTTGCATTTATCTTCTATAGTGCTATAAACTGAATAACGCATACATACATTAAACTGTAAACAAGGCCCATGTGATAACTGATAGATGCAACAAATAAACACAACACATAAATCAATCACATAACACACGATTTTAACGTGGTTCACCTCCAGGATGGAAGTTACGTCCACAGAACTGTGTTTCTATTATAGCTCGGGGGAAGGTAAACACAGTTCTGTTGCACCGCATATGCAGCTCGAGATCTTCTGGGTAACTCTGCACACAGCCTGGAGCCCTTCTCTCTTAGATCTCTTTTCTACTCTATATTGCACCTCTTACAATATACTCTTCCCTCTTTGTTGATCCTTGCGTATCATTACATGCATGCTCTATGAGCCAGGTCTTGGTTACAGTATGATAACTACAGTTAATAACAGAAACCAGAGCTCGGCTTCTACAACTGTCTAATAATCTACAAAAACAACTAACTACTGAACGAACCCTTTTACAATACAAAATATATCCCTTTATAGGTGGCCCAAAGGTCTCGCCATTACAACACTGTGGGCCTGTCCCAACAGTAACCCAAAACCCTAACTAATGACAGTCGGCATATCTATACTTGAGGTAGCTGCTTTCCCTCACACCACAACTCTCTTTAGTCTTCCATGCTTCTCGGTGCTGACCATGGGTACTGTGCACCACTTCCCTGCTTCTGTCCTTCGTCTTCAATACCTCGGCCTCGTTGCTCATTTTCCTTTATGAAGGTAGATGAGCCCTCCTATCTTCGCCGCTACCTTCAATGCAGTGGGTGAGCTCTCTCTTCTCAGTCGCTCAGGTACTGTCGTCTTCCTTGACTTCTCTGCCCTAAAAGTCACGGTTTCCAGCTCTGCTCTGCAGCTAGAAACATGCTACGGTGTCGTAGCTCCATCTTATCTCCTCTCCGCCAAAATTGTCTATCCGCTAAACTGGTAGCTTCTTCTATAGCTATGGGACCCTGCTCCAACAGTCCCCTAACAGTTACTTGTGGCTCGTCCCTGAGCCACTACCAGTGGGCTTCTCCTGTTGTAGCTTCTCCTTGGCTTCCTGTGAAGTTCGTTGAAACTTGTCCTGAAGTCCTGCAACTTCTTTCTCCATAGCTTCGACACGCTCTGTTTAGATTTTGTAACTTAGTTCATTGGGCTCTCTTATCTTTGCTTCCCTTAGTTATGCTCTCACTCTCGTCGCTCCTGAGACCTTTCAAAGGTCGCCTGGTTTTGAGAAGTCTTCCACAGATATCCTTTCCTCTTTTTCTGGGTTAGAACTTTTATCACAAGGAAAATATGTATCTTCCAGCCTTCTCAAACATTTCATTCAGTCTGGAGCCTACTTATGCGAAAGGTATACAAACCAGGAATTCCATTCCAAGAACAAGTCTTTGTCTGCATCTTGAAGTTCTGCTTGTCTGGTTTGTTTTCCCTTTCACTTTTCTTCTCAGCAACTCGCTCCAAGTATTCACATTGCTTGGGTTCTGCATATTTTCATTCCCGACCTTTGGAACCTCTTGTTCTCCTCTTAGCTGATGCAATAGGTCATATTCCTTCTCCTGTTACATTCTTTTTCTCATTTTTACTTTCTTCTTTGCGGGTGATTTCTTCTCATCATTCCGTCGCTCTGCTTTCTTATCTTCAGTGATCGGCTCGGCTTTCTTCTTCTCTTCAGCAGAGATTTTGATGACATCTTCTACATCTTGCACTTGACTCCTCATCCTTGGAAATTGTCTTACCTTTGATACTCCTAATTTCACAACCCTGGGTGGCGTCATCATAGCGGACATACCGCCACCAGGGTCAAAACATCTCAGCATGTCTTCTAAAGGTTCCTCCTCGGGCAGAACCCACTCGGTGTAAAAGGCTGGACGTGTAATGGCTGCAATCTCTGGAAATCATAGCACTCTGTAATGGGATTAGTTCTGCACAGGGAAACTGATCAATGCACTCTATAACTCTCGGCTCATGAATTCTTGCAAATGTAACCCTCCCGAATGACTAATTTCTGCTTTTATGCCAAAGACGATAATCTCGGACGCAACGATCATCTAGACTGAATCCATTGGTCATATTAATTGCATGGACAAGACCACACCCATCATCTGATCCTCAATAAATGCTGAAATCCGATCAAATTTCCCTCGAAGTGTGTGTGTACAGGTGTCGGTCTCGTCGAAGATTTACCAAATCTGGAAAATTGATTACACTGCTGCCAAATCCATGGTAAGATATACCGGTCATTTCTTCATTAACTGTCTGTCAGAAGGAAACTTGACTAGCCCTCTGTTTCCTTGTGAAAGAGGGTACGTGGCACGGAGAGACATCACCTCGCTGCGATGCAACACCGCATCTTCTGTTTAAAACTTGATTTTTTTTCCTCGCAGGCCATTGATGACTTGTGCAAAATGAGCCGTCCTTATGCAATTCCTCATACTTAGAATACCTTCCAGTGTAGACTAATTCCTGGTGCGATGCCTCCTTTCAACTACACTGGACATCTGCACCACTATAAGCTGTCTAAGCTAGGGTTGTGAGGTGGAGTGGCTATCACTATAGAGCTTGAGCCTACTGCCATTAATCAATGTGGGAAGAAGCTCTCCATTCAGTTTCCTAAGCTAAATGACACCTCCCTCTGTAACTTGTTGTATCTGGTATGGCCCCAGCCAATGCGTCTTGAACTTCCCTGGAAAATTAATAAACTTACTGTCGTAAAGGAGTACTAGGTCTCCGATCTGAAGAGTCTTACTCTTAATGTGTCTGTCATGCCAAGCTTTTTCTTGTGCCTTCTGAACTTTCTGATGGAAGCTAGTGATGAATCTGTCTTCCTCTAAGGCAAGCAGCTGCGCTAGCCTTTCATCCACTGTGTCTGTATCAGTCATCCCAATAATCTGAGCAGTCCGTAAGCTGGGAAGAATATACTCCATAGGCATAATAGCCTCCTGTCCATACACCAAGCTGAAAGGTGTGTGTCCTGTAAGTTTCTTGCATGTGGTCCTATACGCCCATAATACAACATTAACTCTGAGGTCCCAATCATTCCTTTGGCTGTTGCAGATCTTTGTAAGAGCGTTTTCTAAAATATTGTTAAAGGCCTCCACTGTACCATTAGCTTGTGGGTGGTAGGGAGTGCTCTTATGGTGCTGAATCTGAAATTCTTTTGTCAAGGCCTCAATGGTGTGGTTCAAGAAATATGTTCCTTGGTCGCTCATCAAAATTACTGGGCATCCAAAGCTACTAATAATGTTTTCAAAAAGGAACTGTGTGGCTGTAGCAGCATCACAATTTCTTACTGCTTTGGCCTTCGCCCATCTGGTGAGGTACTCTATTCCAGTGATGATGTATCTTACATCAGTGCATTTTCCTGGTGGGTTGATAGGACCCACAAAGTCTATAGCCCACTTTTCAAATGCACACAGTGTAACCTGCGGTCGCAGCGGCATTTCATCTCGTCGCGAGGGTTTTCCTACCCTCTGGCAGATACCGCAGCATCTGCAAAAGTCCTTAGTGTCCTTGTGCAACGTAGGCCACCATAATCCTGTAGCTAGGATTTTCTGCGTAGTCGGCTTTCCTGCGAAATGACCTCCTGCGGTTCCTAAATGTGCCTCTTTGATGATAGCGTCTTTTTCATGCGGCATCACACATCTGTGCAGGACTTCATCTGGACCTAACTTGTATAATTGTCCTGCGATCAGGGTGAAGTCTGCTGCTTTAACAACCAGTTACTACTTCTTTTGCTGCTTATTAAACTCATCAGGTGCTAATCCTGTAGTGAGAAAGTGAGTGATGTCAGCATAGTAGTCGTCTGTGATCTGGATAGAAAACAACTGTGCATCCAGCAAATTGTCCTCTAGGTTACTCAGCTCTTCTCCTGAGTCTATCCTCAATAGATGATCAAGTTCGACATTCAATATTCCTGGTTTTACAATGATTTCAAAATCATACTCCTGAAAGAGGAGTAACCATCTGCAAATTCTTCCCCCTAACACTGGCTTATTGACGAGATACTTCAATGCGGAATGGTCAGTAAACATCTTGAACGAGGCACCCAATAGGTAGTGCCTGAACTTTTACAGCACATACACCATAGATAAGCCTTCTCTTTCTGTTGTGGTGTAGTTCTTTTCTACTATCGATAGCTTTCTGCTGGAGTACGCGATAGGATGATCGATATCCCCTTCTCCTGGTTGCGTTAAAACAACCCCTAGTGTGATGCCAGATGCATCCACATGTACATGAAACGGCTTAGTCCAGTCTGGAAATAGTAAGATGGGTGTTGTAACCATCTTCTCTTTAAGTGTGTCTAGGCTCTGCTGACATTCTTTGTTCCATAGGAATTTTACATCTTTCTTTAACAATTTCTCCATCGGTGCTGTAATATTTGCGTATCCTTTGATGAATTTTCTGTAATACCCGATATGACCAAGTACTGTCCTCAATTGCTTTACTGAGTTGGGTGCTGGAAGATTTACAATGATGGCGATCTTTGCGGGATCTACCATCAAGCCTTGTCTGCAAACAATGTGACCCAACAAAATACCGAATGTCACACAAAATATACATTTCTTCAAGTTTAGAGAAATCTGGTACTGCCTACATTTCTCTAACATCAGTCTTAAATCTCCTATGTGCTTTTAAATTAGTCCAAATACAGTCCAATCATCAAAATAAACTTCTAGGAATTTATGGATGTATTCTTTAAATACAACAACTACTACTCTAGAAAAGATAGCTGGTGCATTCTTAAGACCAAAGGGCATTACCGTATACTGGAATGAGCCCCATTCTGTTGCAAAGGTGGTCTTGGATCAATCTTCTAGATGGATTTTGATCTTATGGTAGCCTGAAAATCCATCAGTGAAGGAGTAGACCTCCTGTCCTCCCACATTGTCTAACACCTCGTCAGTGAACGGTGTTGGAAATGGATCATGAAGCGATCCATCATTGAGTTTATGCAGATTGACATAGATCCTGATGTCTCCTTTAGTTTTCTTTTCTTGTACGACCATGGGACTAACCCATTCACTCTCTTATACGGGCTCAATGATGCCTGTTGCTAGCATCTTATCGATTTCATCCTTAACTTTTTCTTTATAGCATGGATTTAATCTATATGGATACTGCTTGACTGGTCTAGCATCCTCCTTCAATGGTATCCTCATTACTCCCAAGTCTCCGACTATTCCCTTCATCTCTGTGAACTTGGTGGGAAATAAGTCCTGATATTCATGTAGCAATTCTGCAATCTGTCCGACTGTTTCATCGTTCTAATAGTCTCCAATAGAGGCAAACTTTGGTTCTGTGTTTGTGCCAATATTGATTTTTTTAATCTTGATGGGCTCTGTGATTGCTAGAATTTCTAACTATGGTCCCTCAACATCGCGAGTCCCTTCTGACTCCGGAATGTTGTTGTTGCGAGGATCCTCATCCTCGTCCTCTGGTTCTGCTTCAAATTTATAGCACTCAAGCACATCTTTTAGCTGAAGGGCCCAGTTAGGCTGAGTTTGTACTGATAGGGTACAATCCTCAAATATCTTACTCTTTATTATATCTAGGGCCTGATCAACACTTGGGTACTCAGATTCAAAAGCGAAGGTGAGTATAAATTTGTCTATCATAAGTGGCCATGTAGTTGTTCCCTTGCGCAGTTCAGTCTCTGTGTACCAGTTCCATGGAACCATGTCCAAAGTGTGAATGAATCGGTGAACCCATTCATCCTCGGGAATGTCCAACCAATTATGTTCACATGTCTGAATATGTGACCTGGGGTCACTTTCTCCTATATATTTCTGCTGGACATACTCTCTGTCGATGGAAAATCCGATCGCCATCAATCTCCTAATATCATCCCATGATGCGATATTCTCTTTATGTGCATACCACCATCTTGCAGGTGTGGCATGTACTGCAAGGTCCATAGCTGCGATCCTCTGCTCGTGAGGAATTTGTTGTTCAAACTGCTTGAGAAAGTCCTGGGTATCCGTTAGACCATGAAAGGATGGAATCTCATTGATATCTATGCCAATCCATCGCAGTGACTTAGTCAAGTATGCGCATCTACGCGCTGAGACTTCGTGAAGTCTATTCTACCAGTTCTCTAGACCAACATCTGAATCTGATGCGCATGAGCTATCACATCCCCAACTAATGTTCCCTTCTACAGTCGGGTTGATGTAGTCGCTCTGGTTTGTGGTCATCTGATAGAGGCTCTCCATGTTACATGCCTCTTCCTCTGCTCGGATAGGTTCAATATATCTAGGACCCTGAAAAGGATCCAATGGTGTGATGACCCAGATCTACATGTCCTCAAAGGATTTGTCTTCTCTTTAGGTCGATAACGGCCATGTTACCGATCGCCCAGTCAATGCCTAGTAGTGCTGGATATGTTCTACTATAGCCAATAATTTATATAAATTCAAAGTCCGCGAAGCTGCGAACTCTGTCAATGTCAACTGGCACTTGCGGTAATCAACCCAGGGGTGATACTCGCTGCTGATTAGCTAATCTCAGATGAATAGGCGATCTAACTAACTTAGGGATACCCATCTGTTCCCATGTCTACTTAGTCAGAACATTTGCGTCTGATCCTAGATCTAGGATCACCTCATCCATTTCGAATTCTCCAACCTATGCTGTGAGTTGCATCTCTCTTCCGATCGTTGTATGTCCCGTAATATTATGAACAGCATGCTGTGTACTGCTCACGGAAGAAGATGGCTGACACTGATCTATGATGCACTGAAGTTCTCCGATAGCTTGCTCATTTCTCATGAGTTTTAAACAACTCCGCAGGAAGGATTGTACACTTCCTGTCATCTCATCCTCTTCACATGTGCCCGATGTGGTAGCCTGCGATATCTGTACAGGGCTAAAGCCACAAGGTGTTTGCTATAGTACGCCCCTAGACGAAGATACCTGCGATCCTGATTGCATAGGGTCATCAAGGAAAGTCTTAGCTTCCTGAAATGTCTGTTTGTTCTTCTACAGGTCAAGTGGTGTTGCTCTGTTAGGAGCCATGCGCACCCACTCCTGACCTGTGTTCTTTTCAGTATCCTGCGATGTCTCACTAGTGGAAACACCGCTGCGAGTCACAATGTTGACTCTTGGTTCTGGCTCTTCCTGCTCAGCAGCAATAAGCTGGATGTTCTAGTGTGCTGCTGGCTTAGGTTCTCTGTTCTTAGCTATCAAGGTAGGACACTCCTCTATAGTGTGATCATAAGATTTGCAATAGTTACATGTGGTGGTGGGACTCTAACAGTCTCTAGCATAATGTCCTACAACTCCACAGTTGTAGCAAGTAACTGGTCCGCGACCATGACCAAATCCTTCTCCATGGTCAAAGCCTCCTCCAAGTCCTTGTCCTCTGAATCCTCCTCCATGGCCACCATAAGCCGGATCATGATGTGGTCCTGCTGTTGGACCCTATGTTTCTGATTAGACTCTGTACAAGTCTTGCTTTGCTCCGACTATGAGATCATAGGCTCGGCAATCATGTTCATCATGGCCTACAGACTTGTAGAAGATGCAGTATAAGTTCTTAGGTGTCTGCACGTACTTCTGAAGTAGAGGGCACTGGTGAGGTAGATGTCCTCTTGTTTTGCATATTTCACACCATGGCCCGTGGGTCTGTGGTAAGGGGTTTGGAGCCCCTGTCACTAGATATTCTACAAATACTGGACAGTTTTCTTTAGTATGGCCATGTGCTTTACACCTTACGCACCATATGTCTTGCGCAACCTCTTTTCCTTTTTTAAGCTCATGCAACTGTAACCTGAGATTAGCCAACTGGTTTTGTAGATTTGTCATGCCTGTGTTGGTTTCTGCTAGAGGTGAAGCCTCTAGTTTCATTGCCATCTCCAACACGTCATCCTATGTCTGGAGTTTCTGCTGCATTAATGGCAGTCTAATGTGAGGGAGCAATGCTGCAATAAACCATTCTTTATGCTGCTCCGGCGCAAACTCAAAGCTGACTTGCTCTATAAGGGCTTTGAATTTCTGATCAAAGTCCCACACTGACTCTATAGGTAGCTGTTTGATGTCTTTGAGCTCTGTAATGCACTGTGACTCAGACTTAGATTTCTTAAACTCTTTAATTATGATGGTCTTGATCTGGACAAGTGTTCTGGGTACTGTGGTATACTTCATCTACCATGTTAAGGCTTGATCTCTTAGTGTGGTGACCAACTGTACAAGTTTAATGTTATCATCATTGATGGTTTTAATGGTCCACATGGCTTCACATAGATACCAATGCTGCTCTGGGTCCTCTATCCCTGTTCCTTTAAATATAGGTAGCTTCATATCATCCCCCATTCTATTTCTACGCGGTGGGTGTTGATTTGCTGCGTTACTACCACTCGGCGGTATAGGTGAAGGTGATGTAGCGGTGGTAGGTACTATTTGCGAGCTACTGGATGGAGTTCCTACAGGATTGTTCTGAGTCCTGATCTGTTTCTGTGGGGTGTAAGGGTGGTAAAAGATACCCCCCTCTGTTCTTTCTATGGTACTATGACTCTGTTGTCTAGTATTATCTGAACTGTCTTCAAATATGGGAGATCTTAAATCTACTTTATATTTCTTTCCACTACGTGTACGTCCAATGTCATCAAAATCACTTTCAAACTCTTGTGACATTACTATCTTTACTTATTCATCTGAAACTAGATCCATTGTTCCTTTTTCATGTAATAACATCTTAATGGACAAGTTTAAATATTTTAGGTACTTACCACGATATCCTTTGAAGAAGTAGCGCTCAGCCTCGCTGAAGCTTTTTCTCTGTTCAACTGCAAACTCTGTGATGAAGCCTTCTAGCACCCTCGGAAGCCAGAAGTCTACTATCCTTGTGAGGGGATTATCAAGGTTCTTCACGGTCTGAATCAACTTCGGTGTCCAGACAATGTCTCTTTTCTTATTGAATATGCTCGTATCAGTCAACTTTGATAACCAGTTGTAAAGCTCATTCCCAAAGGTCGCAAAAAATATCGCATGCAGGTCTGTAACGATATGTTTTTGTAACCAGGCCTCTGTACTCAGTTTAGGACTCCTGTTCTCTCGTTCGGCAAACTCTTTCTGGTTAGACCAAACCCACTCATTGAGTTCGTCTCTGGTAGGCCGCCACCAGAACATCAATGCTTAGTTTGTTCAAAACCAGCAATGAAACCATTTGTTGGCTTGCATGGGCAGACCCGGGTTTACTGTATTTAACCAACAACACCCCTAGCTCACTGGCCCTTTCAGCGACAGACCGTAGAGTGGCCTGAAGTCTCACCTGAAGTGATTCTAATGGGTTGACCAAGGACTCAAGTGTCTTGGACCAGGTTTTGTGGCAGCCTGGGTGTCTCACAGCTCTTCTAGCCTGTGGGATCTCTCTCTATCTGCGACATGCAACTTCCTCTTACTTGCGACGAATCTAGTCCTTATCGTATCGCCACACCTTAGGAAACGCGTAACTCCTTCCTACTCTGATTCTCAACCGCAATGAACCACAGCCCCTATGCTGGTGCGATATCGCCTCCTTGCGATATCCTACCGCTGCGGCTCAACGTACTCAGTGCTACTCGTTCCGACTTACGGGACCCAATATACAAGGTTGCTTAACTCTGCGACACTTAACTATCTGGGATGAAATGTAGATAAACTCTTACTCAAAATACTTATGGACTTCACTTGCATTTATCTTCTATAGTGTTGTAAATTGAATAACGCATACATACATTAAACTTTAAACAAGGCCCATGTGATAACTGATAGATGCAACAAATAAACACAACACATAAATCAATCACATAACACATGATTTTAATGTGGTTCACCTCCAGGATGGAAGTTACGTCCACAGAACTGTGTTTCTATTATAGCTCAGGGGAAGGTAAACACAGTTCTGTTGCACCGCATATGCAACTCAAGATCTTCTGGGTAACTCCGCACATAGCCTGGAACCCTTCTCTCTTAGATCTCTTTTCTACTCTATATTGCACCTCTTACAATATACTCTTCCCTCTTTGTTGATCCCTGTGGATCATTACATGCATGCTCTATGAGCCAACTCCTGGTTACAGTAAGATAACTACAGTTAATAACAGAACCAGAGCTCGGCTTCTACAACTGTCTAATAATCTACAAAAACAACTAACTACTGAATGAACCCTTTTACAATACAAAATATATCCCTTTATAGGTGGCCCAAAGGTCTTGCCATTACAACACTGTGGCCCTGTCCCAACAGTAACCCAAAACCGTAACTAGTGATAGTCGGCATATCTGTACTTGAGGTAGCCACTTTCCATCACACCACAGCTCTCTGTAGTCTTCCATGCTTCCCGGCAATGACCATGGGTACTGTGCACCACTTCCCTATTTTCGTCCTTCATCTTCACTACCTCGACCTCGTTGCTCCTTTTCCTTTATGAGGGTAGCTGAGCCCTCCGATCTTTGCCGCTTCCTTCAATGTAGTGGGTGAGCTCTCTCTTCTCGGCCGCTCAAGTACTGTCATCTTCCTTGACTTCTCTGCCCTAAAAGTCATGGTTTCCAGCTCTGCTCTGCAGCTAGAAACATTTTACGGCAGCGTAGCTCCATCTTATCTCCTCTCCACCAAAACTATCTATTCGCTAAGCTGGCAGCTTCTTCTGTAGCTGCGGGACCCTGCTCCAACATGAGCCTTCAGAATCTAGAGGTAGCATAGGATGTAGATGTTTTTCCAAACCTTATGCAGGCTGAAGGAGTTCCAGAAGACCAATAGCAAAGCTGAAAGGGGATGCTTGGGAAGTTGATTACAATTTTGCAGATAAAGGGATTTCAGTGGCTTAGGCGGATGCAGCAGTGGTTCATTAGCCACTGAAAGCAAAGCTTTCGGTAGCTAACAGACCCAAGATTCAGCTTCCTTAACCACTGAAAGTAGAGAAAGGGGAAGAAAGATGTTTTGGCACAGAAAACTAGTTTTTTCGAATATAACTATCTCAGGGATGAAATATAAGGATGAAATTTGCTGATAAACACCATTGGGGGAAGTCTGTTCTAGTTTTGAGGTTAAAATGAAGGAGAAAAGGGTCACAAACCCTACTTGTTTTTTACCAACAGTGGTTCATCTATCAGATGACAGGTTATAGCTCTACTTCAGTACTCACTGCAGTCATCAAAGAGTTCAATGAGTGAACAAGTGTTAGAGTTAGATAGACTAGTAGTTAAATTAGGGTTTCTAACCTAATTTTGCAAAAAACATTTATTTTATCTATTTTTAGTAAAACATATCCAACTTTTCAGGATATGAATATTTTTGTAAAGGCTATAAATCCTAAGCCTTATTTGAAACAAGGGTTCGACTTCGGGGACCTGTAGACCATTATTATTAACAAGATTCTCATGTTATTCATGACCTAATATAAGCTCTTTTGTTATTATATGTTCAGCTTCCATATCTTTTCTGTTCTATGCTTTTGCTTGAATCTTTGATTCAAGTTTATTCATATTATCCAATATATGATAGCTGTCATCCTATTTGTATGTTGATGAGTTGAATTACAAGTAATTTTCCTTGTTATGATTAGTCATTTATATGTAATTGCTTTATATATGAATCTACCAGCATAGTAAGTTCTCCATCTGTTCACCCTATTATCAAACCTTTGAACATTAGTAGTTAGAAGCCTTATATTTTGATTGAGTTGTATGCATGTCTTGATCATGTGAGGTCCTTTAGGGCATCTAACTTGATCTATTTAGAAAACCATAAAAACATTTAAGTTACCAGGCATCCTCGAGCTGCAACTTAGAGGAGTTTCTTGGAGTGATAACATGGTCATAGGACATTGTTGCTATTCCTAGGTATAGGTGTTCATGCACATAACATATATGTGAATGCACATACTCTCATATATAAGTTTACAAAAATTACATTTAAATACAAATGATATATTTCAGAATTTTTTTTGATTTGCTACATTTCAAAAGCATTTCAACTATGTCAACATCAAAAGTGGCATATAACTTTCATTCATCCAGCCAATGAGTTATAGGAATGCATGTATCCATAATACAATAATGGTTAGCTACTTACATCTTCCATATCTTTGGTTCACCCCTCTTCACCTTGATTTCAATGATATGTATCCAAGGAACCACCACCAAATGACTGTACTAACAAGATATATATTCAGGCATGAAATCTCTATAAATAATATAGTCACCTTGTCTTCTCACTTTTTCAAAAAAGTGTCCCATCACAACTAGATCACCAACTTGGTACGTGATGCAGAAGCATCGTGGCATGCCAGCAATGTGAAGAATTGATCACATGCTGTAGCATATTTTGTAACCATTTTTGTACCCAGTCATAATCTGAATAGCGGCATAGGAAATCATTGTGGATCATGTCGTCCCTGCATGGAGATCAAACCATTGTTAGTTTGTTTCAGATAGGGACGTTTCATCATGTGTCATAGTAGTGTTTATTTCAGTTGCATGACCACTCAGGATAGGGTAACAACTTTAGTTTAAATAGACCATCTAGAGATGTAGGAGGGTTTCTACTCTTCAGCATTTACAATTCTGAGTTTGTAGAGAGAGGAAATACCTATGTTTAATTCCTATTTGTAAATATTTTGAAGAATCGGAAGGAGAGAGATCCAAGCTGTCTGCATTTTCCTTTGTTTCTTAATAGAAGGATTAACCGTGTGTTTGTAGGGTTGTTAGCCTTTATGCATGTGATGTGTTGAACTGTGTATCTTACAGAGCCAGCTTCAGTGTTTTCATGAACATTTGTGTATTTCAGTGAATTATTGATTTCACGCATCAATTTCTTGCTTAAACAATTGAAGTAGAGAGTAGATGCATGCATAAGAGTGTTAGGTTAAACTATCATGAATATTGCAGCCCAGATTGATCAATTTCATGATCAATCAACACAACCCATAGGTTTTCTTCCTTAACAAGTTTTTGTAGAGAACGAACGGTGGAAATTGAGGCCATAGATCAAGATCTAACAGACCTAAAGTATCCCGCACCAAGAGTTGTGAGGAAGTTAATAGATCCACAGAGATATGAGGGCCACATCAAAAACAAGAAGATCGATGGTCGTGGAGAAGGCCGCAAGAATCAGACGACTGAGAAAGTTGTCGGGAAATATTTGTGGAGGGAAAGTTGTGGGGGGGAAACTTTCGAAAATTGGCATCCCGCATTCCGCATCCCGCATGTTGAAACTCTGTTGCATAAACAAAGTTGGAGAAATGGAATTGCGGAGAGAAATTTGGGCAATCGAGATCCTGCATCCCACATCCCTCCTACGGAAGGGGATTTGTGGAGGTGAAGCTGTGGGAAGGTAGTTTCATAGTAGAATTTGGCCATTGGGATAAATTTGGCAGTCCTGCTAAGTGTAGGGGAAATTATATCCTAGAGGTGCTGGTTAGAGTCGGTTGAGATCAACCCACCTGCATCAATTTTGGTATCAGAGCAAGTAAGTTGAGATTTCCTATTGAGGAATTCCAAAGCTCAGGTTGTGGGTGGAATTCTGAAGGATTAATGAGAAGCGTGTGAAAGAGAGAAGTATAGCCATAGGAGCCTAAAAAGAGAAAAGAGAGAGTGCTCAAGAGGTTCTAGATAGAGGACCAACATTGTCGATAGACCAAGGGCCGAGGAGAGGCTTGGTGAGGTAAGTTGCAAAGGATTAGAGTGGGAATATGGTTGCACGCATTGGAAGAGCAAGAGGTCATGACATAGGTCGACCAGGAGGGAACGCAGAAGTTCTAGAAGAAATGAGGGAGTTAAGGGAACATATCAAAGCCATGGAAATGGATAGATGAAGAGACCCAGAAGAAGGGGATATAAGTGAACGTGATATTGAAGAGCAAAGAGATGAAGCTGCACCTATGCAGGAAACACCAAAGTTAAGATGTTTCAGATCTATTCTCGGAGCGACTTCAAGGTTGAGACCAGAGTTGCCTACCTATGATGGGAGTCTTGTTGCAAAGCATCTCATTGACTGGATCAATGATATGGATAAGTACTTTGAGTACGATGAGGTAGAATAAGATAAGAGAGTCAGATTGGTTGTGACGAGTTTGAAATAGCATGCGTCCTTATGGTGGGATAGTGTCCAAGGAGAAATACAGAGGAAGAATAAACCCTTGTTAAAAAGTTGGGATAGAATGATAGCAAATATTAGGGATAAGTTCTTTCCCAAGGATTACCAGTTAATTCTATATAGACAAGTACAGAACCTTAGGAAGAGATTGCTAACAATGAGAGAATACACTGAGGAGTTATACAAAGTAAACCTAAGGGATGGATATGTGGAAGAGTCTGTAGAAAAGGATGCTAGACATGTGAATGGTCCAAGGATGGATATCCAAGAATAGATCAGCATGATTTCTCATAGAAGAATGGAGGAGGCATATCAGTGCGCCTTAAGGGAAGAAGAAAAGATAACACAGAAGCAAAGCTTCAATAGAGGTTGCAGTTCAGCCAGAGGAAGAGGACAAGCGATGGGAAGAGGAATATTTGGACCACATAGAGGGGATTCCAATAACTCTATACAACAAGAGAAAAATGGTGGAGGAGGTGATTCTAGCAGAAGATGACCTTACCAAGGATTTAGAGGTAGAGGACGAGGCAAAGAAGTTGTCATTAGATGCTACAAATGCAACCAGTTAGGGCATAAGTCATTTGAGTGTCCAGGGAAGGAAGACGTAGGGAGGAGAGGATACTATGTAGTGCAGAATGAGCAACAGTAAGAATAATTGATGGTAGAAGAAGTCTTGCCAGAGATAGGAGAATCTTTGATGATGAACAAGGTCTTGTTGAAAGTTGAGAAGGAGCAAACAGAGCCTTCTCAAAGGAATTCATTGTTCAGGACAACATGTAAAGTCCAAGGGAAGTGCTGTAAGATGGTGATTGATAGTGGGAGTGCTGACAATCTTATTTCCACAGAGATGGTGGAAAAGCTAAGGCTAAAGAAGACTGAGCATCCAGTTCCATACAAAGTATCTTGGTTACATAAAGGACATCAAATCCTGGTGAGTGAACAGTGTGAAGTTGATTTTTAGATAGGTCCATATAAGGAAAAGATTCTGTGTGATGTTATTCCAATGGATGTTTGTCATATACTGTTAGGAAGACCATGGAAATTTGACAAGAAAGTAACTCATGATGGTAGGAGTAACTGTCATACTTCTGAGAAGAATGGGATAACCCATGTACTTCACCCTCTACAAGTGGGGAGTACAGCAGAGTAGTCAATACCTAAGGTTTTAATGTTGTCAAGAAAATAGTATTTGCAGCAGGTTGAGGAAGTAGAGTTGAACTATGTTGTGGTGTGTAAACCAAGAGTGGTGATAGTGAAGACTAATGTGACAGATCTACTCGAGGAGATTCAGGAGATGTTTAGTGAGTATAGGGACATTATGGTGAATGATTTACCTAATGAACTACCACCAAGGAGGAATATAAGTCATCAGATTGATTTTATTCTAGGAGCCAGTTTACCAAACAAGGTAGCATACATGTTGACACCTCAAGAGAATGAAGAATTGAGGAAGTAGTTCCAAGGATTGTTGGACAAAGGATTGGTTTAGAAGAGTCTAATTCCATGTGTGGTACCAGGAGTACTGACACCCAAGAAGGGTGGTGAGTGGAGGATGTGTACTGACCCCAGAGCGATTAACAAGATCACCATTAGATATAGGTTTCCATTACCAATTATGGACAACATGATGGATTGCCTAAGTGGGTCCACATGTTTTTCAAAGCTGGATTTGAAGAGTGGATATCATCAGATAAGGATCAGAGAAGGAGATGAATGGAAGACAGCCTTCAAGACGAATGACGGGTTGTATGAGTGGCTGGTCATGCCATTTGGGTTGTCCAACGAAACAAGTACCTTTATGAGGTTGATGAATGAAGTATTGAGAGATTTCATATGTAATTTTGTGATAGTTTACGTTGATGACATTTTGGTTTTCATCCAAACAAAAGAAGAACATCTGAAGCATTTGAGATATGTTTTGGAAAGGTTGCAATAAGAAAAGTTGCTGATAAATGTGAAGAAGTGTACCTTCATGAAGACAGAGCTAGTATATTTGGGTTTTATTATCTCGAGAGATGGGTTGAAGATGGATCTAGAAAAGGTGCAAGCAATCATTGATTGGACTTCACCTAGGAACATATTTAAGGTAAGGAGCTTTCATGGATTGGCAAGCTTCTATAGGAAATTTATAAATAATTTCAGTGGTATTTGTGCGTCTATTGTTGAGACAATTAAGAAGGACAAACAACCATTTCAATGGACAGCAGAGGCTGAAAGGAGCTTTCAGTTCTTGAAGAAGAAGATAACTGAGAAACCAGTATTGAAGTTACCATACTTCAACCAAATTTTCCAAGTGAAGTGTGATGCTAGTGGAGTAGCAATCGGAGCCATGCTTAGTCAAGAGGACAATCCTATAGCATATTTCAGTGAGAAGATAAATGATGAAAAGCAAGAGTATTCATCTTATGACAAGGAGTTTTATGCTATTGTTCAAGCAATGAAGCATTGGAGGCATTACTTGATTGCTAGAGAGTTTGTGTTATATTCAGATAACCATGCATTACAGTACATAATGCAACAACCTAAGTTGAACCTGAAGCATGTCAAGTGGGTTGAGTTATTACAGAGCTTTAAATTTTTGTAGAAACACATAAGTGGATAATCAAACATAGTAGAAAATGCCTTGAGTAGGAGACCGTTGATTATGCAAGAAAATCAAATCCAAGTGTTGCGGTTTGAGCATTTGTATGAAGCTGACATTGATTTCTAGGAGGCTTACAGGGCTTGTAAGAATCCCATAGAGGTGGATAGAGATCCATGGATGGAGTATACACTACAAGATGGCGTACTCTTTAAAAACAGTAAGCTGTGTATACCAAAGGGTTCTATGAGAGAGAACTTGATACATGAGAAACATAATGGAGGTATGGCAGTTCACTTTGGAAGTGATAAAACTTTTGGACAGTTGGGTCATTTCTATTTTTGGCCAAGGATGAGGTATGAAGTTGGGAATTTTGTAAGAATATGGAGAGTATGCCAGCATGCTAAGGGGAGAAGCCAGAACATAGGATTGTATACACCATTGCCTATTCCAGCTAGGCCTTGGGATTTTGTGAGTATGGATTTCATTCTGGGTTTACCAAGAAATCAGAGGGGACATGATTCTATCTTTGTTGTTGTTGATATATTTTCTAATATGGCACATTTCATTCCATGTTACAATACTAGTGATGCCACACACATTGCTATCTTGATCTTTGATGGAATTGTGAAACTACATGGTTTACCTAGAAGCATTGTATCAAACAAAGATGTGAAGTTCACAGGGAATTTTTAGAGAACCTTGTGGAAGAAGTTGGGTACCAGATAGAATTGTAGTTCAGTATATCACCCATAATCTGATGGACAGACCGAAGTAGTCAATAGGATTCTGGGAAACATGTTGATGAGTTTTAGTGGGAAAAGTCCTAAGCAGTAAGACAGAGTATTAGCTCAAGCTGATTTTGCATATAATGATTCACCAAACAGTAGTACGGGGATGAGTTCATTTCAAATTATGTATGGAAATCATCCAAGAGGAGTGTATGAACTTCATGACTTAGGTTAATTGGAGAGACAAAGTGTTGATGGAGAAGAGTTTGCAACAAGAATGAGTGAGTTGCAACAGCAAGTGAAAGCAAGATTGCAGCAGAGTAACACTAGTTACAAGGACCAAGAATATTCCAGAAGGAGGGAAAAGAACTATGAAGTAGGATATTTGGGCTTACCATATCTGAAGAGAGATATATTTCCTAAAGGAGAGTATAACAAGCTAAAGATGAAGAAGATTGGACCCTACAGAATACTTAGGAAGTTTTCAGTGAATGCTTACGAGTTAGAGATTCCTATAGGAGTGGGTATCTCACCAATATTTAATGTAGCAGATCTATATCCTTATGTAGCAGGTGACACTGGAACCTTTATAGGAGGTGAAGATCCTACTGAATACTTACAATGGGTTGCACAGATGTAAGTGAGACAACATTGGAAGTTGAGTCCATTCTGAACACTAGGGTGTCAAAGAGTGCAAGGAAGAAGGACTATCTGGAGTATTTGGTCAAGTGGAAGAAGTGACCAACAGGGGATTCTACTTGGATGAGCGCTGCAGATTTGGAAGCCAAGGGTTTCATCGTAGCTAATCTTATGAACATGGGTTCATAATTTTCTACCTTGCGAATCTGATGTAGGAGCATTGTGGCATGCCAACAATGTGATGAATTGGTCACATGCTATGGCATATTTTGTAACCATTTTTGTGCTAAGTCATAATTTGAATAGTGGCATAGGAATTCATTGCGGATCATGACTCCCTACGTGGAGATCAAACTGTCGTTAGTTTGTTTCAGAAAGGGATGTTTCATCATGTGTCATAGTAGTGTTTATTTCAATTGCAGGACCACTCAGGATAGGGTAACTATTTTAGTTTAAATAGACTATTTAGTGATGTAGGAAGGGTTCTACTCTTCAGCATTTAGAATTTTGAGTTTGTAGGGAGAGGACAGACCTGTGTCTAATTCCTATTTGTAAATATTTTGAAGAATCAGAAGGAGAGAGATCCAAGCTATGTGCATTTTCCTTTGTGTCTTAATATAAGTATTAACCGTGTGTTTGTAGGGTTGTTAGCATTTATGCATACACTGTGTTGAACTGTGTATCTTATAGAGCCAACTTTGGTGTTTTCATGAACATTTGTGTATTTCAGTGAAGTGTTGATTTCACACATCAATTTCTTGCTTAAACAGTTGAAATAGAGAGTAGATTCATGCATAAGAGTGTTAGGTTAAAGTATCATGAATATTGCAGGTTGGATTGATCAATTTCATTATCAATCGACGCAACCCACAGGTTTTCTGCCTTAACAAGTTTTTGTAGAGAACGAATGGTGGAAATTGAGGCCGCAAATTAAGATCTGACGAACCTGAAGTATTCCACACCAAGAGTTGCGAGGAAGTTAACAGATCCACAGAGATCTGAGGGCCACATCAAAAAGAAGAAGATCAATGATCGTGGAGAAGGCTGTAAGGATAAGATGGCTGAGAAAGTTGCGGGGAAATATTTGTGGAGGGAAAGTTGCGGGGGAGCAACTTTGGAAAATTGGCATCCTGCATCCCACATGCAAAAAATCTGTTGTGGAAACAAAGTTGTAGAAACATAATTGTAGAGAGCAATTTGGGAAATTGAGATCCTGCATCCTGCATCCCCCCTACGGAAGGGGATTTGCAGAGGTAAATTTGTGGGAAGGAAGTTTTAGAGTAGAATTTGGCCATTGGGATAAATTTGGTAGTCCTTCTAAGTGTAGGGGCCATTAGATCCTCTAGGTTCTAGTTAGAGTTGGTTGAGATAGACCCACCTACACTAGTACATGAACTCTCCATCGACATA
>LPNX010675943.1:41114-129436 GCA_001517045.1 Pseudotsuga menziesii
AATTATGAATACATATATATGAATTCACACATGCACATACAATGTATATAAGTTTATGAATTAATTACAGAATTATAATTAAATTCTAAAAAATTTAACATGTATATATATAAAAATTATGAACTACAACACTATGAAATTCAATATATGAATATGCAATTTATGACATTATATTCATATGTGAATATGAAATTATACAGTTTATATACAATTATGAATACATATATATGAATTCATAGATGCACATACAATGTATATAATTTTATGAATTAATTACAAAATTACAATTACAAAATTATATTTACATTCTAAACAATTTAGCATGTATATATATGTGTGTGTGTGTGTGTGTGTGTGTGTGTGTGTGTGTGTATTATGAATTAGAAAACTATGAACATGGATCATTTTAGGGGCGAATTTTAGCCCAGTGGGCTATTTTTCCATGTTTTTCTCCGAAAAACGATTCACCATTTTGCATTTTTTGAAGCCCTGTTTCACCCAATTTTGATGGGGTAAAACTTTTTCACCCTAAAAATCGCCAAATTATTATATAAACGATATAAAATCCTTGGAAATTAAAATATTTTTTGAAAAATATCTCCAATCATTTTATAGTTGGTGTTTTAAGAATTGGTAATATTCGCCAACATTTATACAGTTTTAAATAAGTATGGTTCCTTAAAATCATCCCTAGCAATGAAATTGAATATATTATGCAATATGAAATTATATGAACTAGATCACTAGGAAAATGAAATTATATATATGAATATGAAATTGAATAACATTTAAATTATACCAATATTGTTAGCATTGGCATTCAATTCTCCCATCATCAGTTGATTTGCAACTTCTTCTCCTCTCAAGATTGCTCTTTTTTTCCTCTTTCTTTCTCTTTCTTTCTCTCTTATTTATTCGGTGTTGCTTTGATTCCTACAAGATATTTTACTTCAACACTTCTTGATTCCCATTGTGATCAGGATCAACAATCCAAATTGATACCTACAACAATATGTAAACACAATACACAATGCTAAATTTGCATTAGAACACAAGCATTGTTTCAAATAGGTTAGTCAACTGTGAAGGATAAAATTAGTAACATGTTTATGTTTTATGTTTTATGTTTATATAGAATTTCTTTAGGAATTAGGGTGGGAAATGAGGTTAGGAAGGTAGTTGGAATGAAAGTAGTGCCATCAATTCCTATGTTCATTCCCGGGACTTTTTGTATGATTTTTAACCAAAATAGGACCTCGATCGAGGGTTTATTGGACCCTCAATCGAGGGTTTAAAAACCCCTCGATCAAGATTTTGTTAAAACCTTGATCAAGCTCTAGACCTCCATTGAGGGCCTGAAAATAGAGAATTAGCCCTATTGCAGGAAAATCAATGTTTATTTGTGTCTTCTAGGGGTGTAAACCCCACCATTCATGGCACACAACTGAGTGGAGTTCATATCGATAGATTCATCATGGAATCCTCTATCCATTGAGGTATCATGCATGCATTTTGGAATTCATATGGTTTTTTTTAATTAGTTCTAAAACTTAGACTTAGAAAACCTGACAACAACTTCGAAGCAGCTCAAAGAAAAATCGACAGGGTAAAATATACACATCCAAAAATTTCTTAAAATTGTACATCCCACACATCAACGTGTCCTCTTCAAAATGCTATCTTTGGGTTTTGAATTTTTGAAAACGGTGAAAAATAGCAGGGATGGACACACATCTATATAAAATGATGCTAAAATCAGATGTGGTCACTTTCGAAAAATAATAAATAATTGTATATTGCGAAATAAATTAACAAAAAAATATGCAGAGCACAGTGCATTTTGTGTAGATCATGCTCACACACACACACACACACACACACACACACACACACACACATATATATATATATTGAACGTATTAATGTAAGATTGAATTATTGGGGTTGGACACGAGCCAATTATTAACTTCTTCAAATTTGTAAGGTCACACAGTTCATTAAATGCAAAATTTCACACATTAAATGACATCGAAATATTTTTTAAAAATATCATTGGGAAGCCAACATAATATTCTACATTTTTTTTTATACTACAAGTCAAAATTCACATGGAATATATGCGTTTCAAGGGATTCTATCTAGCACATGAGTAAAATATCAGGTTTTCATCACCAAATTTGGCCAAAAAGTGTTACCCACCTTCATGGAATCACCCAATAGGTAATTCATACACAAAGATAACTCATACAAAAGCATGGTTCCCTTGCAAGCATTAAACAACATTCTCTTGCATCAACCGAGCTATCATGCCATCCAATTAAACATGAACAGTTAAACATTCATCACATAACAATTATGGACATTGGCACATATGAATACTTATCTTTTGAATAGAAATCAGTCCAACCAACTGGCTATGTGGGTGCAATGTTCCACCCAATCATAGGTCTCTAATCGACCTATATTCTTTCAACACTCAGAGATCACACCCGAGCTGTGTTATGTTATCCACTAAGGAGTATATGAGGCTCACTCACAACACTGCATACCAACCCTTAGTTTAATCCAACACTTAGTTGGGTTTATCAATCCAACAAATAGGTAAATACAACCAGTGTCAAATAATGTTCTCTGCCATGAAACTATGGCATCTCAATGGCCTCATATAGTCTCAACACCTCCTTCTCCTCCAAACACAGTTGAGGAAAGTTTCTTTATATGCCTCTCTAGTCCCTAGGGTGTTTTATTCCCTCAATTACTATCGTAGGAAGGTATAGAAGGTCCAAATTGTTGAACTAGTAGAGATGTTTCCTCCACAACCTTCCCAATTCACAGGAATTCACAACATCTTGCACAAATAGCGTTATGGTGAAATTCACATGGCTTGTCGGCTTCTTCCCTACACAACTATAAAGGGTGCATGCACATGAACGAATCACCTACATGAGAATGATTTTTCCTCTTTTTCCATTCAATCCCCATAGATTTCACTTGCACGTAGAGGTTCACTTCCAATTCAAGTAATAATGCCCACCTGTCATACTTTCATACAAGCATTAAATCAGGAATTTGTATGCAGAATCCATTTTCCACCATGGTCAAATTCCATGTAAGGAAGGTTTAACGAAGTAGTTCATGTCATTTATGGAATAAGGTTTCACACAATGACACATGCAAACAAGATGACTTTTGAAATCAAAAGCGTAAATCCCATAACCCAATCACGTCTCCCTAATGGGTAACATAGCCCCCATATTCAGTCGCTTGGTTATTTTATTAGCATGGTAAATATTGGCATGTTTTTACATCCTCCATGGCTTACTAGCACATGGAATATCAAGCTTAGTTTAGTTTCCTCAAAAACATGCCATTCACTAATGGTGCCTTGGCCTTGAGATACTCGATATGAATCCATGCTAATACATTTACATCATTTATACAATAAGCCATTATATAAAATGGGGATCAAAATGGGGACATTACAACAACATCCTTTAGGAACTAGGTATTCACAAGGTTATGGCTAACAAATACCCTTTTTTACCCTCATTACCCTAAATGAATACATTCAATCCCAAAAAAGACCGTTTATATTCATTTCCCATTATTATTTTAATCACGAAATAATTATAAAAGTGGAATGATTCAAACAACTAACAAATTCATTCCTACAAAATCTCGTTAAAATCCTTTGGAATCCCATTGGCTTAAATACCAATGCTCAACCAATGCCTCAATCCTTCAATTACAATATTGATAGAAAAACTGAACAAGTCATATGCAATTTATCCTTTAGTTTACATGCATTCAACATTAACAACATACACATTCTATTATTTCACATAATAAGTTATATCATTAAATGCAATTGCTTATCTGAATTCAAACTATCTAGAAACTGGATTTATGGCAACCACACTCCACCCAACCATAGGCAATTCTGCTCATAAATATCTTAGCAGAATGACCATTCCTAAGTTGAAACTCATGTACTCACTAGCTAGATTACTCTCTGGTTTCATGGTTCTTAGAATTCTCACATGCCATTTAGGATAATTGGTTCACTACCAATTCCATGTCAAATAAGGAAACTCATTCCCTTATCTTCCCTTTTAAGAAAAATAGTATGACACAACATTTTTCAAGTACTCGTAACTCCACCAAGTTAACTACATGAACCATTTTCCATTTCACTGGAGCAACCAAAGGAAAACATGGAAAAGGATGCAACAACAAATTTACTTGCATATTTGGGTTTGGGAACACAAAATTTAGACCAACCCATCAATCATTGCATACCAATCAATTGGGAAAATTTTCTCAAGTTTCATTCATGATTTAATAATCTAAGCAGTGATTCCCAATTAACATTCTCTTATGCATTTTCTTCCTTGGATTAGCTTCTCTACATTCAAACGCTCTACGTATTGGACTCTATGTTCTGCATACTCTTTCTTTGCATTCTCCCTCTTCCTTCTTTGTTTTGTTTTTGGGTTCATGTTCTAGGATTCTCTCTCCTAATTCTGACTCCATTTTTGCATGAGAACTCCCTTATCCATGCAATATGTGTCAAAGTGAATGACTCCCCCTTAATCTCTTTTAACCTTAGTTAACTCTTCATCAAGTTTAAGGCTAATTAGGGGTGTTTGGGCTTATTCAATAACATAAGGTCTTCTTTTAGGTTTTCAAGTTTATAATAGAGTCATGACATTTCCCATTAGGCCATATACAACCCCCTTACCATTTCCCATTAGGTTTTCAAGTTACATTCCCTTCCCCCTTAAAGGTATACACCGTTCTCAGTTATTCTAATGATTATAGACATATACAATATTTACAAATATCAATTTTTTTCAAAATGATGCAGGTGCTTGTCCTGCACTACATCTTTCAAGATCGATTTTCAAGGCCAGGTCCATCGGACCTCTTCATGCTACTCCTGTTGGATTTGACCTTCCAGCTCAATATATGTACTATTCAATTCAACAATTCTTTAGTAAGGTAAGAGAACTTCTTATCGACTGCCATATTCAATTCGTATCTTTCCTTAGTTCTCTTTATTCTTTAAGGAATTGACCACGACTTCCAAATGAAAGATTTCCTCTGCAATTAATTAACATGAAATTATTACACCAACATACTAGAAATCAGACCATGATTTTATGAGAATACTAATTGTACTATTCTTTCTTAGATTATTTTATACATATCATGCATTTTATACTTGCATATTCTTATATATACATTTGAATCCAATCACCTTCATTTTTATTTTATAGAAATTTCCCTATTTCAGTATTCATTATTTATTTCAAACATAAATAAACACAAAGAATTTTCAGTTGTAACATGCATTTCAACAACTTTCTCTTTCTTGAAAGTATTAAAAAAAGTATAAAGAGAAGAGTAAGAGTGCCCCCCCATTAGTCTTGTCCTAGTTAAGAGCTCCATGTCTATGGATTTCTTTCTCCTTGGTCTATTTCACTTTGAAATGCAAGCATTCAACTCACCTAATAATCATTACCACTATGAAACTTCACATATCAAGTCTATCAAAGAAATCACAACCTGGGGCGTCCCCTGTGGACCATGGTTTTCTCATATTATTCTTAGCTGATAGGATCACCACAGGTCTGCAACATCATCCGTCATTTATTATTATTGTTATTGTTGTTGTTTTTATTATTGTTGTTGTTATTATTACTATTAGGTTCGTTCATTGGACTGGGAACCTCCCTCCCCCTTCATATTTTGTTAGTAGGTGTTTTTTTAAGTAATATATTATTATTTTATCTTATATTTAATTAATTTTGTTTTAACCTTCACTGCATAACCTAATTGATTTTTTTTCTTCTCTAGAGGAGACACAACCTTAATGCAAACAATTGAAGGAAACACATCCTTGTCTTTCATAGATTTAATTAGAGGAAACATATCCTCAATGCAATCAGCCAAAGAAGACCCATCCTTGTCTTGCATAGATTTAATTTACAGGAATATATATCCTCAATGCAATCAGTCGAACGAGACCAATCCTTGGCTTGGATATTCTTCTTCTCCTTTAAATATTCTCCCTTTCTTCACTTATCTTCTTCAATATGCAAGCACTAACTTGCATATTTTAATACTTGACAAACAAACAAAGGCTAGCAAGGATAATTAGTATCATACATTTATCAAAATGTATTATTATAAAACTAAAAACATATTATTATGTAAAATATACTTATCAACATTGAAACACCAGGAATGTGTCCATTCCATTGGGGTGTAATCAATGTCGGAAACCATGACACAAAACAACACCGGGAATGTGTCCACTCCTTTCCGATGTGTTCCATGTAGGTTGTAATGGTAGCTTAAGCATATTTTCAAAGTAGAAATATTTTCTTAATTTTATCTCCTATCAAATTCTTTTCAATATTAAATTGAGATTAGGGTAAATACATTTCCCTTCTTCCTCATGTATTGAGCGATTTTTTTTAAATTTATTTATTTATTCCACATTATTCAATAAAATATGATGAAGAACCTCTTGGATTACCCTAGAGAACTCTAGTATTGCAATCTCTTTTTCCGCATTCAAATTTTTAGTTTTGTAGTTTCATTCTTTGCATAACTTATATGTAAACACATTAGATATATACAAATAAAATGCATGCAATAAATTAAATTAACAATCAGTAAGAAGTTATAACTAATTAACAACTTTACCAGATAACAAAAGCTAACAATTTATAATATGCTAAAAATTTATCTCAGTTAGCAACATATTCTTAGTTTTAACTTTTCATAATTTAGCATGGATATAGAAGTATTAACAATTCATATATCATTGCACACAAACACAGTGAACAAGAATTCAAGGATCCAACCCAAAATATGTGAATGCAATGTTCAATGGAGAAATATTTTTTACTGAATTCAAGCACTTCATTTTTGTTTCAAAATTTCTTGCACATTTAATATTGCATTCAAATATGCAATTCTATAATTACACTAATTTTCATTAAATAAAAACATCCCAATATTACATAACATACACCATTCTTGCACATATGGCCTCAACCATAGGAACATCCAAATAACTTAACTGGTTGTCCAATGTGGCCATCTATCATTGGACTTAAAATACAAACGATGCACATGCTGCCGGCAGTGAGTAAAGGAAATGAAATTTCCTATCTAGCGAGTTCAAACATAGAACTACAGACACTTTAGGGTATCATCCTTCACTAGGTTTTACATGCTTAAACTGAACATTCACCTATTTTTATTAATTAACAAAGCCTTATCATCATTCACATTATTCATAACGTAATTGACATGATTATCTTACAGATAACATATACCAATCTGTATTCAAGGTACTATTCAGCAATCCCTACCTATGAGAACTAGAAAACTCAGCTAAAGTCATCACTTTGCAATTCATATTCAACCAAAGAATTATGATCCTAACTAAGCATAATAACATAAAATTAATTCCTTACTAAGAAAATTAAATTTCATGCATACATATATAACTTATGCATTTTCCAATGTCTGTCAAACTCGATGTGCAATTTTAACACTACTCTCAAGTAGGCCAATTGTAAGTAACTATGATTTTGAATCGTTTAATTTAAGTAATACATTTTAAAATTCAATAACAAATGCAACCAATCAATCACTAGATCTGCATATTCATACACCTTGATCACAATTTATTAGGATAAACACCCATGATCATCCAACTCAGGTTTTATGTGGCTACAACATGGATTCATAGAAATAAGCATCAACATAATTAACATACTCATGCATTATAATGTTCTAAATAATGACAATCATACACACCAATATCCAAGTTTCAAACATACAACAACCACTAACAACCACTTATCATATCATCAACCCTACTACCATGTGGAGACTTGAAGGAACATAGGGGTACAAGAAATACAAATAATGCATAGAACATTAAGGCTAGGTTAACATGTCCACAACATACAAACCAATAATCATACTTATGAAATTAATGCAACTACTAATAATTTAACGCAACCCCATAGGTTATGCAACCTATGCATGTTACTAAGTTCAACCATATTTATGCCAAACAATGCATTCACCCTTCCTTGGTTTCCTTTTGAAAACATAAAAGGGGGACACAACTCTTTTTTCCAGTGTTTAGGAACTCCATCAGGGTCAGTATATAAACCATTCACTATGGCATTGGTAAATAGCACTGGTTTTGATCACAATAACCAACGATTCACTAGATACTTTATAGAACAAGCAAGTCTCTTACAATCTAATATTTGAGGATAAACCCTTTACGCAATCATACACACAACATTAAGAAACACATTTTCTTACTTTGAGAAATCATATTTCCAGTTATAGCTAACTCCGAATTTTTAGACTCTTGAGGAGACAAAAAACCTTATAGTTACAATTTAAGTTTACATCATACAATTACATGTACAAACATGAGCCATAGTTATATAGGTAAATTGAGAATGTACCTAACATTCCAACAATGGACCAAACTTCTAGTTTGGTTTTGAATAATAACTTATATTGAACTAATTTAATCCATCCTTTCCCATGAAAGGGTTTCCTTTACTTTGCAAACTCAAAAAGATCGAGATATATAACCTCAACTACTTGGGACCAGCAAGAGATATTATTTATCTCATTAGATAATATAATAGATGCATATATATACACTTTCTTTAAAAAAACAAAAAAATACCCAATAGGTTCAAGAGATGTATCCTCATCTCTGATACCACATTGTAATGCACCCACATGTTACACAACTACACAGATAACAAACTGTATCTCAAGAACCCATAGAGTTCTATAAAGGCTCTATAATGACAATAAAATTGAAATTATTTAAAAATATTACCCACACGTTACACAGCTACACACATAACAATCTGTAGTTAAATCACACATAGAGAGCTATAAAGGCTCTATAATTACAATAAAATAGAAAATTATTTAAAACTATTATCAGTGAGCCCCATTAAACTCACTACTGCATAAGCATAGTTAATTATAGCATAGATTTATTAATTATTGATTAAATTTAGCCAAACAATTAATAATTTAACATTAGCAACAATCCCAACATTTTATTTCTGTCTTCTCAACTTTACCATTCCTTTATGACATTTTTTTTACATCAGGAGTTGGAAGTTGGAATGTTAGTGAAACAAAACTAAGTCACTTTGTTGATACCGATGTTCAGATATTGGAAGTCGGTTCTTTCGATGCTGAACATCAGATTTCGGCATGAGTCAAATCTCCATTCAAAACATTCATGTTGATCCTGACATCATCACGTTGGATCTTGGAAGTCGGCATCGGTTTGATGACCAATACAATCAATAGGCCAATCTTGACATTGAAAAATTGGACCTTGAAAGTTGACGCTAACTATTCACCAACTTACCATCAACCTTCTCGATGGAAACATCGACGTCGACACCTTGGCATCAAAACTCCAACAAAACACAAGCATTTGATGTTATTACCCTCGGACTCAAAAGTTAGGAATCAGAATGGAGCTTTAGTACCACA
Organism: Pseudotsuga menziesii; assembly: GCA_001517045.1. Classification (NCBI taxonomy): domain Eukaryota; kingdom Viridiplantae; phylum Streptophyta; class Pinopsida; order Pinales; family Pinaceae; genus Pseudotsuga; species Pseudotsuga menziesii. Next base: position 50,691 of record LPNX010675943.1, read on the forward strand.
AAAAACCCTAATTCCAATGTCGAAACCTCGGCATAGGTATCGAAATTATGAACCATTCATTGATAGCATATTGGTTCCATATTGGACATAGGTACATCGACATCAAAACCTTGGAAACTATTCTTCCAATTTCAAAGGTTATATACCGAGTCATTTTAAGAAAAATGACTAAGGCGTAGATTAGGAACCTGTCAAGTTCTCCTAAATGATTGACGTGTAATCATAGTGAATTTAAGAAAAATGACTAAGGAAAAACATTACCACTGATTGAACTTGCAATCTACAAGTCATCAATATAAAAAACTCATACAGGACTATGGATTTTTTAAGTAATCCATCCTTGAGTCAGATAACTTGTAAAACTTATGCTTCTCAACTTAGAGCTAACTAATGGAATTTTAGACAAGACATATAGTCTCAATTTCATTCCATTAAAGTTGATAAACATAATCACAACTAGACATTAAATTCTGAAACATTCATGTTAAAAATAATTGTTACGACAAGGAACAATTCACAAGGCTTTGAATAATTCAAGCAAGAACTACATTAAGATGTTTAACAAACTCCTTTAGGATTACAACATCCTTTAGGAACCATATATTCACAGGGTTATAGCTAAGCAATATCCTTCTTTACCCTGTAGTATCTTGAATGAAGACATTCAATCCTAAACAAGACAGTCTATATTCATTTCCCATTACTATTTTGTTATAGATGATCTTACCACACTTCGTAGATCATGCTTTTATGGCCTTCCCTATCCCTATGCAGACTCTTTAGACCCCCTTTTCTCAAAATAAACTTTGATGATCCAATAAATCCCCTAAAAAATCTCTACTTATTCGTATACATGGGTCACCAGCCTACATATGACATGTACATGCATCTTGCTCCAGTATGACCTGCATACATCAGAAAATATGTTCAAAACTAAAATATTTAGATTTTTCCTCAATCAGTCACTATTAAATTGACCTTAGGCCTTCCACATGCCTAGAAACACTCTGAATTGACCCTTCAATTCCCATTGAAGGGCTATTTATTGAGCTACTTGGATGAATTAGAGGAGGAGAATTGAAGAGAGCAAGGAAACTATAGTTGATTCGTACCTGATTCATACATGCATGAGTCTGCATCCCTTTGCCCTTGTGATCACACATTCATGCTCTTCCCAAGATTTCCATTGCATTGTGATATTTCCATGGATATGGAGGATTGAAGTGGTGGAGGCCCAGGTTGAGGACTCAGTTTCTCCATTTCGACGAGTTTCCGACAAAGGTTGTCACTTGTATCTATGTTTACAATTAATATAAATATCCATTTATCATCCATTGTATGTGTGTAACTGTGAATATTCTTGTTCATGGATGTAGTTGATTTGATTTATACATATTGGATTTATATATGCTATAGTAGGCCTAACACTTAATATCTATCATGCTTGTCTTTTTCGTTATTGTCTAGAATGGAATGTAGGTGCAAGTGTGGTTGAAAAGCTCAATGGGGGTCTACTACAACCTTCAAGAATAAGGCATGCCTCTCATCCCCTAGTATTAGCTCTTTTTATCTCTATTGCATATAGAAATGGGTTTATTTCTGGTGTCTTACAATCTATTGTAGTTTACCGCAAGCCATAGGAAATCTTCTCCGTAACAGAATTGGTGACTCTACTGGGGATTTACTTTTTGTTATGGTTTGGGTGCACGATGTGCTTGAGTTGCACTCTATTTCTCTATGTTTCTATGTCGTATTCAGAAGTGCGTAATCCAATTGGTGTCATGTTGAAGCAATATAAGTATTATCCTACCCTTTTACCCCCTTTCTCTTGTTGTAAGCAGGTCATAGAGATATTAGTCGTGTATACACATGGGATGTAGCACTTGCAGTTGAGTATACACATGGGTTCTCTATGAACAGTCACATATGCTTCTCTTTTTAAGTAAGAATTTGATGTTTGAGAGATCTTGGGTGGGTCCTCAGAATTGGAAGGCGTTTTTGGGATAAGTTAGTTGCACAGCATCGCAGATGTGGCACAAGCTCAAAGATAACGTGCAAGTCAGAGTTGTATTACTTTATATATTTTGGTCATTTTGGACAGCATTATGTGGATTGCGGTCATATTTTATAGAATCTATTAAGAGTTAGTTATAAAGTTAGTTAAGTGGACCTCGATTGTAAAGGTGCAAGCCTATAAGTAGATGTAGAATTGCAAGTGTTAGATATCTTCAGGGGGCTTGAGAACTTTTGGGAGCTAAGTCTTTGCATGTTATATGAGACCCGCGCTTGAATTGAGATCGGTTGATCTGTGTACTGAAGAACTATTTTGAATAATTTGTGGTTTTGTGCAGAATTTAATATCACATGATGGAAGTTGAGCAGAACTATTGGGTCCTTTTCCATTTTCTTGTTTTATTGTCTTCTGCGACTCAATTATGAATGCAATGTGTATCAGCGACATGGATATTTAATGATGCGATGTTTCCATGTTTTGAATGATGTTATTATGCTAGATATTCTTATTCATCAATGTTTAATTATAGTTCTAGTATGATAATGCGATCTATTGATTGATGATATTGTTTTGTTAAAGCATAAGTTGAATGATTATGTCGCACTAAGTTGATAAGTAGATGCACATGGTACTCTCTCATTCTACAAAAACTTGGTTTCTTCATCTCTCCCTCGAACATATCGAGTGACACTTCATCTTCTCTATGGGTGTTGTCAGATGTGGTAAGACATGTCTAGGCCAGTGCTGAGGGAGCTCGAGGTGGTTTGGTTGTTGACAAAGAGGGAACCCTTAACGAATGGTTTTGTTTCAACAAATGGTTCTATTTTCGAGACCTTAGTACGAATAAAGGGAGGACATGTTGTGGCATTTGACGAAACCGTAAATCCAAGATTGGTTCAACCAGAAGCTATGAGAGTTTACTGAGAAAGAAAATCAGAACCCTCGATGGAAAATGGATAAGTGGCTAGCAGAGTACATACACGATGGTCCACACGAGTACTTTTTCTCTGAATTCACAATCATCTTGTATGATTAGTTGGCGTGATTAACCTATGGAAAGAAAAAATTTGAAGGAGGTGAGCCAACATCCTGGACCCCTAAATTGATCCAGGAATTGCAAGAGTTAGACAACAGAGCATCACAGGCTATTGAAGTATGGCTTAGCAGTATCTTGGAAGGCTACATCACTGAGTTCACGGTTGATAGAACCAAATAATACAGTGAAGCATAAATGGATTTCTTTAATGGGCCATGAGGTATGTTTCTCTTGTCATTGCAACTGTCTATTAATATGTTCATCTATGAAAAGGGAATATTGAAGATGAACCTTCAGTCGTAGAACTTTGGTGTGTCGAGGATGGGGATACCATGAAGAGAGGGGGGGATGAATGGAATGATACAGGGTATATGGGTGCAAGTTAAAATGAGACTGTGAGGGAAGCCAAGGAAGAGACTGGTCTTATGAGAGGAGGAGAAAGGTTTTGACAAGAGAAGAGGCAGAGGATAGGGGAAGGTCCTGCTGTGATCGAAATAAAATATCGCAAAGGAATACCACACAGGACAAAGTGACCCTACAGTGACAAAGAGGATGACTAGGATATTCCTGAGGTAAAATTAATATAAACCCCTAGCAACAACGTACCCACACCTCCATGCACTACATCACAATCAAGAAGAAACACAAGTTCAACACTGACTTGTATGAAATTCCAGCAACACTCTAATAGTAGCATACAAGAACTGTAGGAAGGAGTTTGAGGATGGCAGGAAACAGGCGAGTTACCGTTATTTCATGGAAATGGGACTGAGGATCCTGAGCAATATGGAATTTCCGACAAACTGTGGATGATGATGTCAAGAAGGGCCAATTGTAGAAGTTCCTACGATGACTCTAGAAAATACCTTGGTTGAAGTCAGGAAAGGACTAATTGAAGAGTTCAAAAAACCAAAATATAAAGTGCAATACATTATAGAACTGAAGGAAATTAAGCAATATCCAAATGAGACTATTTGGGATTTTTATCAAAGGTTCAAGACACTAATGGAAAGACTTAGTTTTGAGATGAGCGACACTCAACATAAAGAATGGTTCATTGTAGTGTTAGTATCTGATATCATATTATCGCTTATGTAGAAGAAGATTGTGACACAGAGTGAGGCTCTGTAAATTGAAATGAAGTTGGAAGCTACACCCATTGGAGAGAATGTAGTTGGCATGAACCAGATTCAAACACAACTGGCTAATATGACACTACAGTTGCAGGATATCAAGAAAGGAAAAGAGCATCGTGAATAAGTTTGGTGTACTTGATGTCATGCAGATGGACATACTAACGATAACTACCCCGATTTCTGAAACAACCTGTTGTTAGGAGCACTGAATCCATTGAGTTGTGGCAGTGTGCCATGGTGTTGCATTTGTCAAGTATATGGGCATCGACCTGAGGATTGTGGGTACATTTAGAAGATGGTAATGAAGCCAACGAACTTATACTGAATGTTCTGGTGATTTGTTGGGAATGAAGATAAGGATTGTCATGCATATGACCTACTTCAGGAAAGAACATATGACTCGTACTATGTGAAGGGAGAGGTACAACAACTACCACTACAGCTACAAGTGGTACAACCACCACCTCAACCACAGTTTGTACCGCAACCATAGATGCAGTTTGTGCCACATTTGCAGTATAATCAAATGCAGATGGCTATGTAACAACCACATTATGTTTAGTTAGTGTAGTATGTTCAGTAGCAACCAAATCCTCTACAACAAAAAATTAATCAACCGCAGTATCAGTAACAAGGAGGATTCTGTGAAGGATTCTAAGGAGGACGAAGCAGAGGCTTTGGTCAAGGATGAGGACAAGGTCATGGACCAGTGCAATGATATAATTGTGGTGTACTTGGATACTATTAGCAAGATTTCCTGCAATTGCAAGCACACTGTATGTAGTGTACTGCTTATGATCACACTGTTGAGAATTATCCACAACTGAGCGCAAGGTGGTAGGAAAGGAATGTTTAGTAGTTGCAGAACCAAAACCAGTTGCAGAACTAGAATCAAGTATAGAACCAAAACTAATTGCAGAATTAGAACCATAACCAAATTCCAATTCAGAACTAGAATACAAATGAGAATGTGAACCCACCTATGAATCCACCACTGAACCAGAACCAAGGACTAACAGTTGCAACGATCTCGGCAGAACCCAAAATGTAGGACGTTGATGTTGTTATCGTCACTCATGAAGGTGCGAAAACTGGAGAAAATAGTCCATTTCCACAAGTCCAGTTGGATGGAAAGAAGAAAGTGCAACTTGGTGTCAACACAGATAAAGATACATTCTTTGTAGTAGGGGACAAGAAACGTATAAATTCGGGTAAGTTACCTATTTATGAAATGCAAACTTATTTTGATTCAACTTTGGAGACACAGCCATTGCGATAGCATGGTATGTTTTAGAACTTCTTTGAAATTTTTTTGTCACTAGAAAAAGATCTTAATTCTCTTGTCGAGATTGAGAATTTGCTACATCGATCGGCTAAGGGGTGGGAGGACTCTGTGGTGAACTCTTTGCATAAGAAAAATACAGGGAAATAGATGCGCATGAAAATTCATATTGGGGACTATTATGTAGATTCATTCATTCTGGATGTAGGATCAGATGTTAATATTCTAAAAAAATAGACATGGAAGAATATGGGGATCCCAACGCTGAGCTGGTCTCCTGTGCAGCTGCTGCTAGCTTACTAGGCCATAGTAACATCGATCGAGCGAGTTCCACACCTTGCTGTGGAGGTTGAAGGCATGAAGACCTATGTTTATTTTGATGTTATTGAATTTATTGATTGTAGATGCTCCTATCCCCCATTGCTAGGGATTGGATGGGCCAATTCCAGTATGATAGTGATCAATTTTAAGAAGCGTGTGATGACCTTTGAGAATCAAGACATCAGAGAGATCACTCCGATGGATCCAAACAAAGGGAGAAAGTATGTTGAGTCAGTGAAGGATGAATTTTTCAAAGGATGGGATCATGCATATAACATCTCCAAATATTACATCCATCAGACTGTCGATGGGGAACTTGGTTGGCACAATGCTATCTCTGCGTCTTCTGACTCGGATAATGCCTTAGAGAACTGGCAGAATCACTTGCATGAGGTGTCACTCAGAAAGTACGGATTAGTTACATAGTCACTGTGTCACGTCATGATGAAAACTATTAAGTTACCAAAATATGAAGGACTTCCTGAGTTTCCTAAGTTTATATTGGAATTTGATGATAAGATGTTAGAACCAGAGCAGTTTCTCGTGTTGGAGGAAGCCCTAAAGGTTACTCCATCATGTTAGTGGGTGACCCATAAGAAGTTGATCACTGGATGGTTACAATGTCAAATATTGATGACAATTCTCTTTGGAGATGCAGAAGTGTACCACATTGGAAGATATTATGGGTGGAATAGTCCTAGTGATCATCTGATTGAGTGCCAGACTTTATGGGTATCACAAAAAAAGTATGACTGGGTCCATGCCTTTGTCCACACATTGGATGAAATGTCACGATATTGGTATGTATCAGTTGATTTGGGCAGAGAGATCACTACCTAGGACGAATTGATGGTTTTCTTCATTCACACTTTCAATTTCATGGATGCCAAACTAGACGTTCATAATGCACTATAACTTATCTGCGATGTTGTTCTAAAGGTAGTTCTGGTGGCATATCCAATAGATCCACATGCGCATTGTCAGATGTAGTCAATGATGGAATGCTACAATGTTTCAGGAGGGCTAGATGATGATGATGATCCATGGAATATCAATATTCTGGAAAAAGAAGGGAGTCAAGATGTTGTAGCACCAAATGTACCGACAGATCCAATGAACCGACCATTAAATATCAGGAAGGTCAACATTGGGACAGAGGAGAACCCAAAGTTTGCAAATGTTGGGGACTACTAGGATGAAGAGAACATGGAAAAGGTCATAGACCCATTGCATGAATTCAATATTTTTTCCTACAAATTTTTCTGAGATGAATGGGATACTGGGAGTTTAGGGGAGATGAAGATTCTGTTAAAGTCAGATGCAAAACTAGTAAGGTAGAGTTCGTATCACTCGAATCTGCGATACAAGGAGAGGGTCAAAGCTAATATCAACAGAATGCTAGATGCAGGAATAATTGAGCCAGTCAAAGAATCATAATGGATCATTCCTATGGTGGTCCAAGATAAGAAGATGGGAAAGGTTCAGATTTGCATTGACCTGAGAAACTTGAATGATGCGTGTATGCATGATCCATTTTCGACACCATTCACTGATGAGGTACTAGAAGGAGTAGGAGGTCAATAAATGTATTCTTTTACGGATGGATTTTATGGTGATCACCAGATCAGGATTGCAAAAGAGGATCACCACAAGATAACATTTGTTAATGAGTGGGGTTGTTTTCAGTACACCGTGATGCCGCTTGGGATGAAGAATGCGCCTGCGATATTTGCCCGGGTTGTTTTTGCTACATTCAAATAGTTTATTCATAGGTTATTACAAGTTTATATGGATGACTTGACAGTTTATGGATTGATCAAGGACAATCTCAAAAACTTGCAACTAATGTTGGAGATATGTCGAAAGCATCAGATCGCGCTGAACTCAAAGAAGTGTATTTTCTGGGCACCTTTTGGGATGTTGCTAGGTCATATCATTTGCAAGAAAGGATTGGACACTATGGAGGTCTCTATACCACTAGGAAGGTGCTTTGCATAGGGATTTGGTGTCCCACTCTTCATACTGATGTGACAGACTATGCACAGACTTGTGACCTATGTCAGAGAACTGGAAAACCATCCAGGAGGGACAAGATGCCATTGGTACCTTAAGAGACATTGCAACCACTTGATAAATTGGATGTGGACTTTGTGGGACCAATCAACCCACCTGGAAAGAGAAATGTTACATGATACACACACACACACACACACATATATATATATATATAGTGAGATACTATTTAACATGATCGGCGGAGGCCGCACCTGTTGTGGATTGCACCGCTATGACAACATGGAGGTTCCTTTTTGAAAATATTGTTACTGGGTTCGGATGTCCAAGGATATTGATGAGTGACCAGGGGAGTCACTTCATCAATCACACAATTAGTGCATTGATAGAGGAGCTTCAGATACAACATAAGAAGAGTATCATGTATCATCCACAAGCAAATGGGATACTGGAGGTGTTGAACAAGGTATTGGAACATGCACTTACAAAGGTGTGTAACACAAACCACGATGATTGGGATTTGAATATTCCCATAGTATTGTGGGCATATCAAAATAGTTGAAAAATATTGAAAGGGCAGACACCATTCGAATTGTTGTATGGGAAAGAGGCAATCATGCCTATGGAGTACATTGTTCCGAGCTTGCCGAATTTAGTAGGGACGGGAATGGATGATGATGCAGCATTGCAAGAATGAATAGAATAGTTGGTGCAACTCGAGGAAGACCTATTTGCTGCAGGGTTTCACCAGCGTGTCGAGAAGGATCGACAAAAATCTTGGAATGATCGACATATAAAGAACAAATGGTTTCAACAAGGATACTTGGTGCTATTGTACGACAACAAGTTCATTAAGCATCTAGGTAAGTTATAGATTCATTGGTTAGGTCCATATATCATTAATTCCATTACTTCAGGAGGTGCAGTTCAACTGCAACAGTTAGATGGTGTGATGCTACTAAAGCTAGTGAATGGTAGTAGGATGAAGCCCTATAGGATGGGCCAAAAACCGTGCGATCCTTGAGGCACTGCACAATGAAAAAAAAGGATGGATAGATAGAGGGATGGCACACCAATAGGAATAGGATGCTCAAGTAGGGGAGTTAGTAGCATAGTTAGGAAGGTATGCCATGATAGCCATAGGTCTACAACATAGTCAAATCAACAATAAATGAAGACAATTAAAGCAATTAACCGATGGTGCTTGTTGAAGCGACGTGTATTGATGGAGGATCTAACTGTTGGATTGACATAGTCAATGGTGGATTCAGGCAGTTAATGCATGATTTGGTTATGATGATCGGCATGAGTCGGTTATGATGGTCGAGGGGTTGATTTAGCACTATTAGAAGGCGTCAAATGCAGTCAAAAGTTACCCTTGTGCAATATTGAGTAGAGCTACAGAGTTACAGATAAGAGTCACATTAAGTTGAGTGAGTTTCCAAGTGAAGTGAGGTGGAGCACCTTTTGAGCATTGCGGGGAACTGGTGTGTCATGTGGAGTGAACCAGTCATAGTTGATATTTCAAGTGAAAGGGAGTCACCATTCATCCCAGTAACCATCGAGGAGGAAGTTGCAAGTATGTCGATAGGATCATCATCAATACAGAAGAAGAAGAGGAAGGGTCAGTGGCCTAGCTCCCCTGCACCGAAGAATAGATAGACTATAACATATGCACGGGAACAAGAGGAGGAAGTTGTGCAAAAGGGTCCATCAATTTTAGGAATGATGGAATCAACAACTCGCGTAGGGGTGTCCCCTGAGGATATCCCTGGGTATATACCGCCTTGTCGGCCTAGAGCACAAACAAGGAAACTCACCAAGAATAAGAAGTACCATATAAAGATGTCGACAATACCACAGGGGTTGGTATGCACCACAAAGATCGTCTCTGCACTAATGCATATGAATTATGATTACCATGACCTGCTAGCATTGGAGTATGTTATGAAGGAACCATATGTGCCGATGGTAGCATTAGGAGGAGACCCGATAGAACACATTTTGTAGGACTAGGCACATGGGTTGAATAGAGCAGGATTATTGGGATTGATCAACATGCCGCATTTTGGGTTGTTGAATGAGGAGAATTCCTATGTAAAGAATCTTTTGTCCTATTTTCATGGCGAGACATTGTGGCTGGACACCCCAGTTGCAATCAAAGTGGCATTGATCTCAGACATCGTGGGGCTACCTAAGGATGGGCCAGACCCCTTGTAGTAGTTTAGAGAAAAATATAATGACAAGAGGCTTGCCGCAAGGTTAAAGAAGAGATATGGGTTGCAGTGCGATGGGCGGTCCTACCGCATCAACGATATCAATGATTAGGAGGTGCGCATGAGAGAAATGATTTTGGACAGCGAAGTGGTCAAGAAGAACTGCCCATCCAATGTAAGTCGGACGTTATTACGTGCACAGAGCAATGTGCGAAAGGCGTACAGATGAACTGATCGCTCTTTTTAATGAACCAGTTGGCGGCAGGGATAATTTTAGAGGCAAAATTTATCCCATGGGCTATTTTTAGGGGTTTTTATCCAAAAAAAGATTCACCATTTTGCATATTTTGAAGCCCTGTTTTGCCCAATTTTGATGGGGTAAACTTTTTTCACCCTAAAAATTGCCAAATTATTATATAAATGATATAAAATCCTTGGAAATTAAAATATTTTTTGAAAAATATCGCCAAACATTTTATAGTTGGAGTTTTAAGAATTGGTAAGATTCGCCAACATTTATACACTTTTAATTAAATATGGTCCCTTAAAATCATCCATGGTTGGTGGAGGATACAATGGTAGTCGGGGGGGGAGAACAGCCATTTACATACAGTTGGTTTCTAATTTTGATCATGCTCGTGGCTTGGATGGAGCCATATCATTATCAAGGAATGGAGGTGGAGGCAGTAAAAGTTTGTAAGGGTGCACGCTACCAGAATCTATGGTGGGTAATGGAACCCAAAAGATTGAAGGACTGTGCTATTTAATTTTGTATCTATTGAGATGCATTGTAAGTGGTAGCTGTGAAATTTCTACGGTTATCCGAGGAAGCCATGACAAAATATAGATGGATTTCTCGATTTACGATTGGCCCACATGCCATTCACGTGCAAGTGCGACGTGAACCTGATAAGCAATGGCTACCAATGCCATATAAATTATCTGATGCAGAGTTGGAGGTGATCATTAATGATTGGCCTATAGCATGGAGAGAATCGAACATCTTGGAAGAATTTTCGACAGGACCCCCATCAGATGCACCAGTTGATCCCATGCATAAGGATAACTAGCAGAGTCACCATGAGTCCAGTGAAGAGTCATTGAAGACACCTATGGACTCGAAAGCAGAGAACGCATTTGAAGAGTTAAGGACAAAGAGAATCCAGGAATAGGGATCGACCAGTAGCACATCACCAGGAATGGAGGCACAATTGAATTGGCTCATTAAGGTGATTACAGATGCAACAGATGCAGTAGCCGAAGAGATGAAGAAATCATCGCAAGAAGGGTTTGTTGAGGTAAGAACACGACTTGATTCTTTATGCAATGTAGTTTTGAAGAAAGTGATGGAGGTAGTGACTCTGAAGGACGTCGACTTAATCAACACTAGGACACAGGTTCAGAATGTTCAAATTCCCCCGATTGCGATTGAGACTAGCAACAAGGATTTAAATGCTTCCCTAGAGTAGTTATAGGACTTATCTATCGACATCAATTTTTTTTCCACACTGATGTTGATGTATATGCAAAGAATATCTAATCAGGAGTTGGAGGATAGAGAATAGAACATCAGTGATTAGTTTTTGCGATCACAAGAGAAGGAGAAAGAAGCCCAGAGAGAGATGAAAGATATGAAGTAAGCACAAGAGGAGTTGAGGGTGAAGGGTGCCACATAGATTACAAAGTTGAAAAGGGAACAAGATCAACTAGTAGTCGACAAGGCACAAATTTGGGATAATATAGTGCGGTTAGAAGAGGCAGTTTTGGATTCCTGTCAGCATGTACTTGAGAGCACCGCAGAACTAGATGCAATAGAGAGAGAAAAATATATTGGACTGGTCATTGTACAGTTGCAACAAGATAATGCATATTTGAATGCTCTGGTACATCCTGAAAAAACAAATGAACAAGTCACCAAAAGGAAAAGCACCATGGAGGATATGGAGACACAGCTAAGAGAGATGGAGCAAGAAGCGAAGAAGGTCATTGAAGCGACTACACAATTTTGGCATAGCGTAGTCCAGGATGAGAAATTGGAGCAACTGAACAAGAAGTTGCAGGAGGTAGAGGGGAAACTGGTGACACTAAAGATGAAACTGAGAGTAATGCCACCATTTATTCAGGTCACAAGGTCTACAGAGTTGAAGGAGTTGCAAGAGCACACCGGGAAGGAAAGGGAAAGACAACAGAGGCATAGTGAGCAATTAGATGAGTTCCGAGATATTGGAGCACATCTTTCCATTAAATCAGTTTTGCGGTGCAAGCTGTACACGAAGGCAAGAAGGAGGTTATTGAGAAGATGGTTGAACATTCACTAAAGCATGACTTGAAAAGAAGCCAATATATCATTGAGAAGGTGAAATAAAAAGTCTAGGAGATTAGTCAGCAGCACGATGACTTCAAGCTGAAGATCAATGAGTACTTCATGTCCAGGTGACATGGCTTGATGGATAGCCACAAGATTGTGTTTGGGACCTATTGGAAAGTATTTTTGGGATAAGTTAGTTTTGAAACATCATGGATACTATGCAAGCTCAAAGATACCATGCAAGTCGGAGTTGAATGGTGATCAAGCCTTCATATAGGAAAGGTCTCTTTGGAATTTTAAGAATAATTTATGCATCTCTTGTAGTGGCATGCCCCTTTTTCATATTCAAGACAAAGTGCACTTGGAATCATTTGTTAGGTGTGCATATTTACTTCACTATTGAGTCATAACACCACTATTTTCATGGTCATTACCCTTGAGTAATAACAACCCTTAAAATGAATGCTTAACTTAAAATGGATTACACTTTTTATTTAATAGAGGTGCAACAACAAGCTTAGGTTGTAGAGTCTTGGAATAGGGTGTTGGGAGTAAATTTTTCCAAGCCTACAAAACAAAACACTTAGGTGTCTGTCCAAGTGAGAAGAAAAATCCTTGATTTAATTAGTGTTATCAAGAGGCTCCTCTTACACAAGATTTAAGCACGAGGCTGCATACACGTTTGTGGTGGGGATAGCCCCTTGGAACTCTCTATGGAACATCATATATACTTCCAGGATATTATTCATATCTGGAGGATTTTGAGGTGCCTTTGGTGCTTTCGAGCTTTGGGCTTTGTTACCCTACCCATACGGTAGATCCCACCTGCGACTTTCCTCCAGAGCATTGGTTATATTCGGGTGACCTTACTTTCCTTACCTAGGTATCGCAGGGGGTACTTTCAGAGTTTATTCTTTGAGTTCCCTGTATAGGTAAGTTTTATACAACACGATCGCTTTATGCATTGAAGTAGAGCACCACTATAATTCGTTACACACCTCCTCTTGCAGTGTATGGGAGTATTAGGCCTCTCCTAGGTAAGACACGCCTACTACATTTTAGAGCACATTTATCCTCCCTTTTGGATTCTTTTGATTTGGATTAGATTTTCTTAGGAGTATGCTCCTTGTGTTCTAGCTTGCTTTAGGGTTCGTAATTGGTTGATTATTTTTTCATTTATGGAGTCACCATGGAGCGAGTTATGGCACCTCGTCATTCTTGACGTTTAGCGGGGATTTCTCCGTGTGGATCTCCTCCTCCTCCTCGAAAGAGGACTAGACATTCTGTTGGAATATTGGACAATATTGAGAGGGGGTGTGAATCAATATTGATAATTTTTAACAATTTAAAATACTTTTAATATATTCATTAAAACACATGATCAACAAGAACACACAAAACATGAATTTATCATGGAATCCCAATTCGGTAAATGTTTCTAGGAATTTTGCACCTTCTGCAGATAGAAGTCATTCCTCTGGTCTGAATGGTTCAGATCCAGAATAAATAGTTCATGACAAGGTTGTAAGACTTTCCCTAGAAGCTATAAACACCTAGAATGCATTCTTTGATGGAGTGATGTGGCTCTTCTCTTATGATGAAAGGTCTCCAATGAAATACCTGCATAAACACATCAAACACACAAGAGATCAAAGATACCATAACATCATCTATAGATCTATGTCAGTGACTAAGGAATATGACAATAACATGCAAGATTATAACATAACATGTATATGGGAAAGGAACCAACTTTGCATTAATAAAATGAAGAAAGAGTTTACAACCTATGCCTTAGTGTTGATATGCTCTTTCACAAAACCAACATCTTGTCCCCAACAGCTCCAAATTTCTCCCACAAGCTCTCTTGAATGGCTTAGGCTAGAATATCAAAGCAACACCATAACATTACTCTCTCCTCAACCATGGAGATTGAGCCTACTTTTATAGGCTTGGAATGGATAGAGATGGTTGAGAAATTGGTAGGTGAGGTGGCTAGGAGATCCTACAAGGATGGATCTCAAGCCCAAGTGAACCTAGTTATCAGGGATAAGGGTGCCACGAAGCCTTCTTTCGAGAAGCTTCATGAAACCTTCTTTCGAGAAGCTTCATGAAGCCTTATTTTGAGAAGCTTCATGAGAACCTCTCTTTTTCACTTTTTACCAAGGGCACCGCTTCTTGTTTACCATGACAGAGTGGTTTTAGGTAGAACCACGCATTGCTTAAAGGTTAAATGTGCTGCCATTGCTTACTGCCAACATACTACAGGTGGTTCTAAAGAAGGTACCGCTTTTTGACTAAAGGGTAGAAGTGGTTCTAGATTTTCATATACAAATTTAATGTCTAGACCAATGTTCTGACTTCACAATTTGGGATTTAGGGAAACACTGATTTTTGGGATCTTATCAAATGTTGATGATGAGATTTAGGTATACCAGAATGCCCCCCAAAGGATGATCTTAGAGAGATACAATAGGCGAGAGATTTGAAAGAGAAAGTTATCACTTCAAGGAAAGAATCAACTTGATCAGATATCATCAACCCAACATCTGCAATACATCAATACTTTTGAATCATGAGCAAATGTGTCTTCGTCATGGTTGCAGACCACTACAAGGCAGATCCATGAGAGAGATAAACAAACATGGCTACTAGAATAAAACGTAGATCCATGTGATAGAGGAATCAAAATTGGACATAGCTACCTAACATACAATGTAGATCTATGTCATATAGATGCAAATTTGAGCATAGCCACAACCATACAAATGTGGATCCATGCTGGTACTTCATACAATATACTCCATCGCAACCTGGGGATAAAGCTATGAGTGCTTTCCAATAGACACCCAAGGTCTTCCTCTTGCCTTCCAAAAAGTACAATTCTATCCATGTGATTACAATGATCTGAAGTCAAACATGGTAGAAACCACTTGATCACCGGTCAATGATGTGAACTGTTAACAAGTGCGAGGTAGGTCACCATTAATGTCAATGATTCCCAAGGTACTCCAGTACAATATACTAAGTGTGAATAGATGTTTTGATGTCGAACACTCAATTGAATCTCTTGATCAAAGGTCAATGATGTGAACCTATGTCAAGAGCGAGAGAATCTATCATTGAGGCATACAGATATCAAGGTACTAAACTTGTTTCTAACACTAATTCTTGGATGATGAGCTGATGTCAACAGGAATAGTCTCGTCGAAGGAGGGCCATGATGAATCCCACATTAACGATGTGAAAATCAGAAAAAAGTTTTGGAATGTTGTAGATAATGTAACCATCAGATTGACTCAAAAGTACTGACACAAAAGGTTGTTTTAACTATAGAGGTAAACTTCTAACTTCCCTTTTAACATCGGGCGGCACAACAAAAGACTTGGCAGCATTGACTCGATGAGGTAGAACACAATACGACATCGTACAATGCATTCTTTCAAAGGATCAAAGGGGTGACATAACTCATGAAAGTGGACCGACTTAGAGACAAGATGATTTACCCAACTGACAGAATGAAATGCAGACAAGTGCCATGTTCAAAGGTGATGAAGAACTTCCATTTTATTCACAAAATGAATTGATTCCCTTCCCTTAATTTCCCCATAATGATTGATGAGTGCCTCTTTTTGTTTTATGAGTTTAAAGAGGGTAACAAACACTTGTTGTAGCTTTTCTGAAGACAAGTCCATTCTCATACATTTTATGAACCTAAGAAAGGAGGGGTTTGTTCCCAAAATAAGGTCTCTCAGTGTTTAGTTTAATGAGTCAAATGAAACTTAACTCGGTATCGTTCATGTTTAGAGAGTCTAAACGAAGACAAAAGAAGACTCCAAAGGGTCCTTTTTCGTATGATTTAGTCCCTAGGGCCCGAAAAAGTGTAAAATAATGCCCAAGAGAAATCTTGTAGTCATGATTGGCTGGACTGTTCCTTTTTCGTAAATAGTCCATCCGAACCGAAAAAGAGATAACCTACCATCAGAGAGACGACTCTTAAAATACTTTTACGAGATTGAAGAAGACAAGTACTCGAAAATATTTTCATTTTTAAGGAGTACAAAAAGAGTTTAAAGGAGACTCCATTAGGTCTCTTTTCATGATAAAGAGTTTTACGAGTCTGAAAAGATTTAAAAAAAGGTTTGAAACTTTGATATTGGTTTTTGAGGGCACAATCAAAGTATCAAAATGAACACTCGAGGAATTTTTTCGTTTTCAAAAGTACGAAAAAGTCAAAAATGAACTTTCCAATAGACTTTACTACTTATTTTTGTCCCTGCAAGACTTAAATGACCATTAGTTTCCCAAAATATTTGAAAAAATGACATTCATGAACTAAATTAAAGGGTATTTTAAAAAAAAATATTTTAAAACATAAAAAACCCTAAAAGAAGGCTATAAAACTTTAAGTAAATAGTAAAAAATAATTCATTTCACTATTTACCAACCTTGGAGAGCATTTTGGGTAGTTTGGAGCCAAAACTTCAGTTTAATATTATGGGAGCATCCACCGTCCATTTTTCACACTGTCAGTTGCATGTAACATCTAAATCCATCCTCTTTCCTTTTATGGTTTCCAATTTTTAATTTTCATGGTTTTTTGAGCTCATAGGCCAAACCTAAAATGGGAAATGCGGGCACCACCCCTAGCCCTTACGGGAAATGTGGTGCTTGATAGAAACCATTTTTCTTCAGATTGAAACAGGTGGTGGCACCACTCTATCTTAAATTGATAGAGGTGGTGCCAACCGTGGCCTTCAAAAAACTAATGGGTCAGCCAAAACAAAAGTTTTTAAGCAATTTTAATGATGAGAAATGCTTCTAAATGGATTTTAGATTGTTTTTGGCAAGTTTATTGGATCGAAAAATGGTCATTTGGAAAGAGAGACAACACGATGAAGATGATGTTGCTGCTGCAAGAGATATAGGTTGTTTGGGTTCCCTACGGGGTTGTGGCCTTCTGAAGTTCTTCCGGACCCCTAGCATGATTTCACATCCTCACTTGCTAGAATATATCCTACAAATGTGGAACCCTGAGCAACAATACTTTGAGGTAGGAAGTCATGTTTTAACCATAGAGATGGAGGACATCTACTTCCTGATGGGGTTTTCCAGACGAGGGTCCCCTATTTCTCTTACTAGTTCCTGAGGAGGGGATGTGACTACTCAAGAGATGATCAATCGTCATTGTCGTCCTGGCACGAGAATGTCAGGTAAGAAGATTCCAATTAGGGTTATGGTGGATATGCCACTTCGCACTATTTTGTTCATCATGCAAAGGTTGGCTGGAAGCCAAGGACCTCATCAGGAATCCCAAGCACATATGCTATATTCCCCGGAAGCTATGGCACCTATGGTTTACAACTAGGTAGAAGCAGAGTCCTCCTATATTCAAGGACCAGCTGACAAAATGTCAGTAGAGAGAACTAAAGAAGTTTGGTTTTGGGTCCATTTGATCTTGTTTCATCTTTGAGAGGGTGCCTCTCATGAGACCATAGGTGATATTCACTGAGATTAGGGCTAGAGACCCACGCATGTTGAGGTGGGTTGAGATCATGGCTCGTATAGGTGGTGGTAGTGCCAAGGTGAAATTCAAGGCATATTTATTCCCTTGGTTTTGCAATTAGATCCTTTTAATAGAGTATTATGCCTATGCAGGGGCATATTTCAGAGGTGACCCTGATCTACCACTACCACCTGGTTCTCAATGGGGGGATATTGGTAAAAAACAAAAACCATAAAATGGTGATCATGTTTTTATGTTTTTATATTTTACTTTTTTATGGGTAGTAACAAGACCTAAACTTGTACATGTAGATGTTGGTGCTGCATGGCCTAGAGGATGTTCTCCTATGGATAGACAAGCTGGGGCTCAATTTGTTCACATGGGTGATGACCACCTTACTGATTTGGAGGAGAACTTAGAGCGACTGACTCTTGACATTCCTAACACGATGATAAATTACCTCCCCATGAGGTATCAGAGACATACTGCAAGAGTTCCAAACCGTTTCAGCTGACTGCTTCACAGGGTAGAGCAGGCTATGATGTACTACTAAAAGCTTACTAGCTTCAGGGTTTTTTGTATGGTTTTGTATTTCCTGAAAGCCACAGTGCTTCAAATGAGGTCCCGTGACCACATTTTTTGTAAAAAACACTTTATATATATATATATACAAAATTATTACTGGTGTTTATATGTCTCAAATGGAAATTGTATTTACATGAGTTTTATGTGTCATTTACAGTTTATTTTACAATGAACCATGTTTATTTTACAAGTTATGAATGGGCAATATACCGGTCTAAGATTTAGTTTTCCAGTGAATCAACAACTATATTATCTGATCTAGGGACATTCCTGTAAGTGATATACATGAATGACCTCTCTAAAAAATGCACTCTCTAAAATAAATGGAGTATAGGGTTTCTGATGGTATAGACATGGTTTAGATGAAAAACCACTAATTGTGAATCCATAAACACTACCAAGTCCTGAATGCATCAAGATACAGCCTCAATCAGTAGACCTATTAGTGCCTGATACTAGACGATGTTGTTGGTAGAGGGACCAATACAAAATGCCCCTGAACTGATAAATCCATGATCCAGGGAATAGATAACCCAAGCACCTGAAGAAAGTTTTAGGGTATGATGGAAAGCACCATCAACGAAGCCATAAAAATCCATCCTATCTGCATAAACAAAACATGGTATAAATAGTTTAGACACTAAACTCAACACCATACTGAATCAAGACACAACACACTAAAATCCAATAATATACATATATACAAGGTACCATACAAAAATGATTTAAGCATAGCACCTCTTTAGGTACAACCCATTGCGAGGTTTCCCAAAGGGTATACCGTCATAATCTACAAGTTCGTAAGCTCCTTTCTCTAAAACTTTGCTGATGATAAAGGGACCATACCACATTGAATTGAACATCCCTTTACCTAGTTTATCATGTCTTTAATCGTAGGTCAGAACTAGGTCACCTTCATTGAAAACCTAAGGATGAACAGATTTATCATATTGGGCCTTGACGTGTTTCTTATGTGCCTCATTAGCTAAGGCAGCATCTCTTCTAGTTTTGTCAAGCTTAGTTAGGTATAGAAATCTCTCTTCTTCAGTGGAAGTTTTTGGAAGAAGTTCTACTGCAAGTTTTAGTGATAGGATCTGGAATTGGATAGGAATTACAACTTCTAGTCAGTAAAATAAATAGAATGGTGTGAAACTAGTCACTATTTTTACCGAGTTCATGTAAGCCGAAAGGGTGGAAAAGAGAGTCAGGTGTCAGTTGGATTTATGGTCTCCAACCATCCTCCACAACATGGTTTTTAAAACTTTGTTAATGGCCTCGACCTGACCATTAGCCTGTGGATAGTAAGGTGTTGAGTTTTCATGGAGAAAACCCATCTTGGTACTCAACTCAGTCATCTTCTGATTCCAGAAATGTGATCTATGGTCAGTGACAATAGACAGTGGGACTCCAAACCTAGCTATCACGTGATTAAATAGAAACAAGGAGGTAGTCTTACCATCCTCTGCATACGTAGGAATATCCTCATCCCATTTCGTGAAATAATCGACAGCTATGATAATGTAACCATTCCCCCTGGCTGAGGTAGAATTACAATGCATAAATTCAATTCCCCATTTGGAAAAAGGGCCAACTGCAATGACGGGGTGTAAAGGAGCAGGGTGGGTGCGATTTTTTGGATAGAAATGTTGGCAGGGTGGGAATTTATTAACAACCTTATGATAGTCTTTGAAGATTGAAGGCCATAAATAACCAAAACGAAGGATTTTATAGGTCGTAGCCATCCTAGAAAGATGACTGCCACATGCTCCAAAGTGTCAATCATTAAGGACTTGTTCATCCTCTTCATGTGTAAGGCATCGTCAGAGAATGGAATCGATGCCACATCTATACAATGTATCATTTAATATAAGGTAGTACTTCATGTGGTGACGAATATGGCGATGATATTCATGGGATATATTGGGATAAAATCTTTGAGTTTGGAGATAAATGATTAAATACCCATACCATGGGTTTGTTGTGCTTACCAAGAACAAGAATTCATCTAGAAATGAATCACTGGGATCAATATCCATCAAAGCACAGGGAAGGTCACACATCAACTCTGCAAAGACCAAGGATTTCTTTGAAGTGGCCTTAGCAAACTCAAGGTCGAATTCCTATAGGATGACAATCCAATAGGAGTATTTTCCCCCTATCACCTGACGAGTCAGGATGCAGTACATGGGGTTCTGATCTACAAGTACCGTGGTAGTGTGAAGTAATATGTAATGACAAAAGTTTTGAACAACAATGACCGTGGACAATGCTAACTTCTTGACACCCGGGTATCAGGTTTCAGAATCAATAATATTCTTACTGGCGTAATATATCACGTGCTCCTGACCGTTGGGATATCCCTACACTAAAACCATCCCAATGCTAGTAGTGGAGGTAGAAACATACAAGAGAAATTCCTTTGAATAATATTGGGGGTGTATCACGGGTGAATGAGTTAGAGCATGCTTGATATTATCAAAGGCTCGCTGAACCTAGTCATCCCAGAATAATGGAGTGTTCTTATTCAGGAGACGCATATAACCATGTGTTTTCTCAGTGAAATTGCAAACGAAATGATGGAGAAATTTTTCCTTCCCTTGCAAACTTTGGAGTTCAACAATATTTGTTGGGGTAGGTAGGGATAATATAGTAGCAATATTCAGTGGATCAATTTGGCCATCCTTAGAAACCATAAATCTAAGAAGATGTCGCATCTCAACGCAAAAAGCACATTTGTGTGGATTGAGCCATATGTTATAATGACAACATCTCAAAAAATTGTATCTAAGATTCCTAGGGTGGTCTTCCCATTGCTATGAATGCACTGGGAGATCGTAAAGCTACGAATCCACAATTTTTTTAATATCATGAAACTCATAGGACATGGCACCCTGGAATGTAGCTCTGGTGTTCTTGAGGCCAAACGGTAACTTCCTATAGGAAAACATTCCCCACAGACATATAAATGTCATTTTATGCTAATCGGCAGGAAATATCTCAATCTGATTATAGCAAGAAAATCCATCCATGAATGAGAAGATGACACTTCCAGCATAGTTGTCGATAATCTGATCGATATGTGGAGTAAGAAAATTGTCTTTGGGACAATATTTGTTCAGGTCTCGAAAATCGATGCAGACTCTAAAGGTGCCCTACTTTTTGTTCACAGGGACAATGTTAGATACCCATTCCATCAGGGGTATAGGATAAATAAATCCTACCTTCAGAATTTTTTCCACTTCGGCTTTAATAGCCACAACCTTCTGGGGATGGAATTGATGCAATTTGTTCCTGATAGGTTGTGCTGTGGGATAGGTTTTAATTTCATGAACCACAATAGATGGCTCTATCCCAAGCATCTCTTCATAAGTCCAGGAAAAAATATCTTGGAATTATCTAAATAATGCTCTATATGCTTCAGTTTCTTTTGTTGAGCCGTTCTGCCCTACATGAACATGCTCAATGGTTCCAAGTTTGACTGATATGTCAATTAAAACCTCTTTTACTAATGTTTCATAAGTTTCCTTCAGATTCTGTATTTTGCAACAATACAAGCGTTTGTGGATGGGTGACAATATATGTACTGATAAGTGATTCAAGGTCAAAACCCACATAAGTGGTGTTCGGAATAAAACAAGATTGATGATGATGATCTTCCCAGACGAGTTGACTCTCACTCATAATCTCCATGATGGACTCATCTGAAGGAAAATTATGTGTCAGATAATCTAGAGTGGGAAGGGAGAGTTCCAACCAATAAGGCAAGTGGTAAGGATCTGAATCCATGAGATGAAGCTCATCAACATGGTCATCGCAAATGGATTGGATAGCATCATACATTGCTTCATGTGGGCCAAGAAAGGATGACTCAACAATTTCTTTTCCCTTGGTACTAAATCCATTTGTGGAAATCATATTTAATGTCGCCACTTCTATACTAGGTGGGGCTAATGGAAACACACCCATGAGGGTGGATTCTTTCAGCATAACTATCCCAATTGACTGATAAGGAGGAGGGGACTGACCTAGGATAGGGATGTTATTCGTCATAGGGATTGTGACATCCAACATACAATAGTCAAGTTGATCAACTGTAACAATATTTCCCATATGTGGAAATTGGAGAGTTCTAAATGTTGTCTAAGCGACAACGGTCATAGCGTAAAACCAATTCCTCCCCAATAGAATATTGTAATCTAATGGGGCATTAGCCTCTTCCACCTAGATGGAAACTTCCTTTCCCCCAAGATCGACAGAAAATGCTGGAAATAGACCATGGGGATGAAAACCTCATGCATCAAAATATTTCAAGATAGTAGGTGATTTCATAATCTCAGGAGAACCAATAGATCTCCAATAAGCTATAGACAAGACTGAGGTCAAAGCTCCTTCATCCAGGACGGTCTGATGGAACTTTCTCCCAACTACTTTAGAAGCAATCTGAAACACAAGTTGGTGAGGAAGTATGGATTTATATTTATCTACGTTGAAATGAATCAAGTTGGTATTATCTAGGTCTAATACCCCCAAACTTGTTAGCAGGTATTTACGCTGCGTTGGACAACTTTGGAGTACCTCCAGGGTAGACATCGCGCAAAGTGCCTGAGATAGGTTTTCAACAACATTATAGAATTGCATAGCTTGGGAATTGGGATTGAAAATAGACTTCCTGAGGGTAGCCTTAGGTGGTCGCAAAATTAAATCAAGATTAGGTTTTTCAATCACAAGGGGGACATTAGACGAAGATGGGGGGAGAACTAGTAGAAGTAACTTTGTCAAAAGAAGTATCTTCATCCTTTTTATCTACTACCTTGTCATAAGATTAACTACGATTACTCAAATTGATGGTCTCAGAAGACATTATTCTATTTCTTCCGTGGAATTGGAGATTCCCTTATTAGACATGTGTTCTATCAGTTGTTGTTGAGAGGAAAAAGGATCAGTAAGAACTGTTGGTGCAGGGTTACTCTTCAAAAATTTACCGATCTCGTCACGAAAAGGAAATTCTTTTGTGAAGCAATCTCCTCCACATAATAAGTAGGGGTATTTGGATTTCCTCTTCCCTTTATCATTCTTGTTGGTCATTGGTTTAGGATTCTCCTGTTGGTTCCTGGGTTTCTTGTTTTTACCTTTTCCCTTTTTCTTATTGCCGGGTGCTTGTGAAATTTGAATAGAATCACCTTGGTAGAAACCGTAGGAGTCGAAGGAGCAGTGGTAGAAGCATTTGGTTGCTTGTCAAGTTTGGCTCTTTATAAGGGTTGGATCGAACCAACCACCCCATCACTAGGAGTTTCTGCTAGTGGCTTAGTGGGACATGTGCTGGGGCGAGGAGCTTGCAGAATTAAGTCATTCAACATTCTGGATTGGGAATAGACCAAATCCAGATACCGAGTGTGACTGATAGCCTTCTCTTTAGTAACAACACCGCCCATAGCCACATCTCGAGCGATAGGAGGCAACAATGACTTATGAACCAATCATCTAGTAGTTGGTCCGGGATGGGATCTTTAATGAGTCTTCTCTACCTTCTCCACTCATGGATATGGTCCGATATGTGCGTGGAGGTGTTATGACAAAGTGAAGTTAAAATATTTGTACCCATTTCATAATGAATGGGTAGCTCAAAGTGCATAAGGAAAATAGTTTCCATAGAGCTAAAGTCCACAAATGAATGTTGTGGAAGTTTAATGTACCATTTCGTAGCCGTACTGGTCAATGTGCGTTGGAAGAGCCTTAAACAAACAAAATAATCCATCAAGGTGTTTGAGGAACACCATAGATGGAAGGTCATAACATGGTTCTTGGGATCATCTCCCTCCTTTCCATCAAACTTGGGAATGTCTGATGGCAATTTTATCAGAATAGCGGGCCGTGAAGGGTTATGTCAAATGAGATCGTTTATCAACTTGGACAAATCAGGTAAGTACAAAGTTTCTAGGAAATGTAACTGGTGATTAGTTTCCACATACTGATAGTATTGATAAGGCATGTATCCACCAGTAGGACCATATGTTAACTGGTATATGTGTTGTTGAAATGAATGATGAGATGATGAACTTCCTGACGATCCACCTCAAGGGTGTTGACCTCGATGGTGCGGACCACTAGGACCACCAGGAGGAGGACCTCTAGGGACTCTGGGACCACCAGAACCTCCTGGAAATCTGGGACCACTTGGACCACCAGGACCTCTAGAAGGGGGACCTATAAGACCACCAGAAGGAGGACCGCCAGGCCCCCTGGGGGAGGACCTCCATAAAGTGGTCCTCCATCACCTCCAACAGTATGAATACATATTCCTCCTATTGTTGGCATGTAATACCAGTTGGGTATCCCCCACGGTGTAAATGTATTCCTAGGGTATGGAATTCCAGTGTAGTACATTCCTGTAGAGGTAGGTTGATAACTCATATTCCCTAAAGGTACTTGATTTGCTGGGTAACCATAACCCCACGAGGGTTGATTAACTATAGGTTGTTCTGCTAAGGGTTGACTTGAAATTAATGGAGGGTTTATCATATTTTTTTTAGTGGGAGGAACATATACTACAGATTTTCCTACACTAGAGGTCTGTCTATTATTAGTAACAATTCCACTAATGGGTAATGTAGTTTGCACCAAGGGTTTCCCCCCGGCGTTAGAAGGTACTGATATAACTGGAATTGAAAGTTCCCCCTAGCCATGGAAGACATGGGAGGACTGGGAACATACCTAACATTAGAAATTCTAGGATTGGAGGTTTGACCTAGATTTTGCGAAGTCTCAATGCAATCTAGAATAGGTTTAATAGTTCTCATGGAATAAGCAAGTGAACGGTATCTAGCAGGCCAAGGATCTGTATTATGGTGTAAAATAGCTAACAGAGGTTCATTATGAGCTACAGGTGTGGCCAAAACTCTGTCTATACTTTGCATTCTCCCTTGAAAATCACGTGCACAGTGAATAGATGCTTGGATTTGTCTATATTATTCTTCACTTGAAGAATTTTTCTCAAGAGAGGGTCTATTAACCCCAAATGAGGAAATTGATTGACCCATAGAAGTTCTCCAAAATGGAGCATCAGAGCCATATTGTGTAGGAATATCAACACAATCTTCCATGTTACCATGGAAGGAAGTTTCAGCCATAGGAGGTTGTTGGACCAAGGGAGGAATGTAACAAGTGAATTGATCTCCACTTTCTACAACCCGATTTTCTTCCTCATGGGAACTAGTTACAGCTCCTTGGTCGATGGCTTCCATTGGACTTTCTCTTGTAACAGGAGGAAAATCAGGTGGCAAGCCCTATGTTCTTCTAGATCGTCTTAACTGAAAATCGGCCATATTGCACAGTCACTAAACTAACCTAGGGTCTCAAAACTAATAAAAATCACACAGATTATTCTCCTACTCAAGCTATAGGCCACAAGCTTAAGTGATAGGATGAGGTCAAAATAGTAAGTCTCTCACTAGGATTTTCAAGCAGGTGCAACTCACGATATACTCAAGGTACATGCGTAGTAGTCTCCCTGAGTGCTATTCTCAGTGTATTGGTCCAAACAAGACGACCAAATGGTTTTTCTCAGTTGGATAAGGAATCCTATTAGGGTCTCTCGATATACACAAGGTACGTGGGAGCTCAAATCAGTAGTAGTGTTGTCTAATGCACAACTGTCCACAAGGGACCTTTCAATATAAAATCAAGTACATGAAGTACCTTTCTATATACATCAAGGGTACATGAAAGGCCATTCGATATACCGATGGTACATGGAAGAACCACACAAGTCCTAGGTTGCAGTGCAAGAAAATTAAAAATGGCTCCTACGTTTTACAACGCCCGAACACGTCACTAACTTATTACTTAAATTTATATACAATTTTAGACCTATAACTACCGTTAATTTTATCTTGAGCAGTTAGGTCAATGCATGAGATTTTGACAAAAATGTAAAGCCATGCAAATATGAAATTAAGATAATTTCACTTTACTTTTCAAAGCATGCCTACCTATGGGAAAGAGAGATTATTTTTCTTTTCAATTTTCATTTTGAAACCAAAATTTTTCCCAAACAACTACACTAAACCAAAATTTTTGCGAGAAAGAGAACAACCAACAAACTTCAAACTGATTTTGAAAGCAAACAAAATAGGGTAAGATATTTTTTTCTAATAATAAAGACAAAACTCACTCATAGGTACAACCCACATTTTTTCAATTTTTCTTTTTAAAACTAGAAAGATCTAACTTTAAAACACTAATATTTTTCTTTTGATGAGATCAACATGTAAAAGGAAGAGAAGAAAGACAGAAATATGAAAGCTAATGAGGCTAATAAGAGGTCCAATGATTCATCCTCCAACAAAACATATGAATAATTCTCAACAAAAAAAATATTTCTTTTTTCGAAGAAAAAAAGAAGTCCTTCATAAACTTTTAATGAAACATGAAACAAGCTATCAATCAAGGAAGTATTTCTTTTCAGATTTATCTCGAAATAATACTGATACCTTATTAATTCTAAGCTCTCAAACAACATTCCTTTCGAAAAAATCAAAACCAAGCATACAAGCCAATGAAAAGATGAATCTATCCTAGCTCTTTGATTTCAACAAAATTGGCCTTTTACCACACCAAATTTAACACTCAAGCACTCAGATCTCTTCAATACAACCTAGACACTCAGAACTGAAAGCAACACAACCAAATTTTTTGCAAAAAAATTTGAAAAAATAAGTCTCGAAAGACCTACTAGGAACCGCTTCCAGAGGGTCACTGACAGAGCGGTTCTGCTAGAGCACTGCTTCTTGATTTTTGCTTACAGGAGGTGGCACCACTCCTTGCTAACTACGTTCAAGCAGTAGCACTGCTTATTGTCTATTTTTCATACATGGTTCCATGTAGATGTCCAAAAGAAAAAAAATGCCAAAAAAGGTCAAATCACTGTGCAGATGGCATCAAAATCATAAATTAAGAGTATTTAAGAGCACAAAAAGTCAGAAAACTCAGATATGAATAGATCTGAAGATACCAAACCAACAACCACTAGATCATCTAGTGGATCTGATTAGCCTAATAAAAATGAGAGCTTGGTTTTCAAACAAGTGTTTTGAAAAGACTAAGGAAGATCAGATCAACTGAAGCTCTTCCCCAATGGAGTCGCCAGATTTTTTGCTAGGATTTTTGCACCTTCTGCGGACAAAAGTTGTTCCTCTGGTCTGAATGGTTCAGATTGAGAACAAATAGTTCATGACAAGGTTGGAATACTTTTCCTAGAATCTATAACCACCTGGAATGCAATCTTTGATGGGGTGATGTGGCTCTTCTCTTATACCTGCATAAACACATATTCAAACACACGAGAGATCAAAGATACCAGAACATCATCTTGTTAGCCGAAAATACACACCTCCTACAGACAAGAGCCGGTTCCCTAGATATAAATGGTTCAGGTCTAGAACAAAACACAAACACGGAATGCTAGACTCTCCCTAGATCTATTTCATCACTAGAATATGATGCCATAATACTTATCTCAAAGGTTATCCTCTCTATCCTTTAATATTACTACAGAATAACATGTAAAACATGGAAGAAAACAAAGAAAACATGATAGCATACAATATAATCAACTAGATATATGATTGTGACCAAGGAATCAAGCAATATAAACATATGAAACAGCAAATGAGGGAAAGAAAAGACATTCTTTATTAATAAATTATTGGAGATACTACAACCTTGATGCCTTGGTGTTGAGAGTTCCTTCCAATGGTTCCTTGCCTATAACTTCACCTTGCCTCCAAAGAATCAATAATTATTTTGACAAAGTTTGGGTATGAAACACAATTCCTCCTCCCTTTGCCCATGGGGGCTGAGATAGTATTTAAAGGCATTGGAGGATAGGTATGGTTGAGGACCTCATGGGTGAGATGGAGATTAGATCCTAAAAGGGAGGATCTCGAGCTCCAGCTGGTGCTAAACCATAGGGATGAGTCTCCACGGAGGTTAGCTTCGAGAATCCTCTCGAAGTTTCTCTTTTTTCCTTGAAAACTAGAGCACCGCTCTTCCAATGAAGCAAACAGGTAGTGATAAGGGGGCACCATTTCTTTCAGTAGGGCTAGAAGCAGTGTGACCACTCTTTTCTCATTTATCACGAGTGGTTCTAGCTCTTTGCTTCTTGGGTAATTCTTTTTGTCAAAGGGGAAAGAGCATTAACAGCTCAAAAGAGGGGAAAATTGCAAGGGGTTAATTTATACCTTCATTTCTCTAGGGAAAATTTGATGGATTGGAGAAAACAAAGGAATACCTATCTCATAAAATGAGGGTGACGAGATTTTGGTATAACAGAGATGCCCCCCAAAGTATAATGGCTAGAGGGAAATGATAGGCAATATACTTTGAAAGAACAAGGTATAGTGTCGAGGCAAAGGTCCAAAGGTCGGAACTTCTTAAACATCACCAACTTTTTGCATCATATTTTGATACATGTCCCAAATGAATCACAACATGGCTACCAACCAATACAACACAAATCCATGTGAGATACAAAAAATTCATGGCTACTAAAATACAGCATAGATCCATGTGAAAAAGACTCAAATTAGGACATAGCTACCAGGCATACAATGTAGATCTATGTCATATAGACGCAAATATGAGCACAACCATGAACATACACATGTGGATACATGCTAGGACTCATACAAATACTCCATCGCAACCTAGGGAAAGCAATGAGTGCTTAAAACTACCCAGGGTCTTCGTCTTGTCTTCCACAAAGTACAATTCTATCCATGTGATTACAATGATCTGAAGTTGAACATGGTAGAATCCACTTGATTACCAGTCAATGATGTGAACCATTAACAAGTGCGAGGGAGATCACCATTGATGTCAATGATTTCAAAGGTACCCTAGTACAATCTACTAAATGTGAATAGATGATTTGATGTCGAACACTCGGTCGAATCTATCGATCAAAGGTAAATGATGTGAACCTATGTCGAGAGTGACAGAATCTGTCATTAAGGCATGCAAACCTCAAAGTACTATAATTTTTTTTCTAAGACTAATTCCTGGATGATGAGCTGATGTTGACAAGAATAGTCTCGTCGAAGGAAGGCCATGATGAATCCCACATCGACAACACGAAACTTGGAACAAAGTTCCAGAATTTTGAGTATGATGTAACCATAGGACTGACTCAAAAGTATCTGACTCAAAAAATTTCTTAACTACAGGAGTAAAATCTCAAAATAGTTTCCCTTTTGAACATAAGGTGGCAAGACTGAAGACTTGGCATCATTGACTTGACGAGGTGGAACACAATGCGACAACAAACAATGCAATATTTGAGAGACTCAAAAGGAGCGGCATGACTCATGAAAGTGGATCGACTCGAAAACAAACTGAATACCCAATTGGCTGAATGAAATGCAGACAAGTGCCATGTTCAAAGGTGACTAACAAATGCCATTTATTGCAAATGAAAATGTATTTCCCTTCCCTTAATTTCTCCATCATGATCTATGAGTGCCTCTTTTCATTTTTACGAGTTCAAAGAGGGTAAGAATCACTCGTTTTAGCTTGTCCTTCAGACAAGTCCAAACTCATATGTTTTATGAACCTAAGAAAGGAGGGGTTCGTTCCCAAAAAAGGGTCTTTCAATGTTTAATTTAATGAGTCCAATGAAAGAAAACTTAGCGTAGTTCATTTTTAGAGAGTCTGAACAAACTAACGAAAAATCCAAAGGGTCCTTTTTCATATTATTTAGTCCCTAAGGCTCGAAAAAGTATAAAATAATATCTTAGATAACTCTTCCAGTCATGATTGGCTAGAGTGTACCTTTTTCATAAATAGTCCATCTGAACCGAAAAAGAGATAACCTACCGTCGGAGAGATGACTCTTCAAATACTTTTACAAGTGTGAAGAAGACAAGTACTTGACTATATTTTCACATTTTAAGAGTCCAAAAAGAGCTTAAAGAGGACTCTATTAACCTTTTTCATGTTTGAATCCAGAGCATGAAAAATTAATAAACTAAGCTCAAACCACTTTTCATGTTTTAACCAGAGCTCGAAAAATGAAAAGTAAGCTCAACACCATCTTATTGCTTTTAACGAGCTCAAAGATCAGTTGAAAGAATGCTCAAAGGTTGGTTTCATTTTTATGTAAGCTCAAAACCAATGGGTAAACTATGCTTGAAAAATCCCATTAACATGGTATACATAGGTTGGAATCTTTCCCCCAGCATGATTGCTAGCAAACATTAACCCTAGCATGGTTGCTAGGGGCTCGACATACCCCCCAAGCTTTGTTTTGCTTGACGATTCTTCTTCCATACCCAACCTAAAAACCTAGTTACTAATGTGAAAATGTTCAGCAGGGGGGTAGGAAGAACAAGAATTGGGAAGGTGAAAAGAAGGTTCAAGTTCTAACACTAAAGGGAAGACTCGACTCAAGGGAAGGGGATTTGTTTCATTTTTACACAAGCTTGAAACAGCAGGTAACTATGCTTGGAGAAAACTAACATGATGGTCAGAACTTGACATGATGGCCAGGTGTTGTTTCATTTTTTAATGAGCTTGACACAGGAGAAGAACTATATTCTTAGGAATCTATTTCATTTTTAAAGGATCTTGACACAGAATAGGAAATTTGCTCAAAGGCATCTGTTTCATTTTTTAATGAGCTTGACACAAAATGGGAACTATGCTCAAAGGAATATGTTTCATTTTTTAATGAGCTTGACACAGAATGGGAACTATGCTCACCAACCTATTTCATTTTTTAGTGAGATTGACACAGAATAAGAACTATGCTCACGAACCTGCTCTTACCCAACATGATATCCATAGGTTGGTAGGTTTCCCCCACTACATAAAAGATAGCATCTTAGCTCCAGTATGATGTTCATAGATTAGAGCCATGCCCCCCATTTTACCTATGATGGGAAGAAGCTAACTAGAAGAAGGGGAAGGAATCACAAGAACATGCGGCACATTCAGGGAAGTCTGATTACTAGGAGTCACGCGATGGTCGGGTGTAACAAAATAAATCTAATCAATGGTCACAATATTCCCATCATGGGGAAAATGCATAACTATAAAGAGTGTGGAAACTACGACTTTCATGCCATAAACATAATCACGTCCAAGGAGCAGATTAAAATCTAAATGACCTTGGACCACCATAACATCAATGCAGATAGTTTTCCCTCCTAATGTAATAGGAAAATAACGAAGGGTCCCTAATGGTGCAGTAGTTCTTCGATTAAAATCCAGTATCTGATTGGTGGGTGGCACAAGTTGAGGAGAACCTAAATATTTCCAAGCAGTTGAGGATAGAATGCTAACAGAATCCCCTTCGTCAACAATAGTGCGAAGTATCTGCCTAACAGTAACATTCACAACTATTTGGAAAGGAACACTTGAATGAAGACGAGACTCTGTTAGGTTACTCCAGTCAAAGAAAATAACCTCAGTACTTGGAGGGGGTTTTGTCGAAACAGACAAAATTTCCTCTTATCAAGAACAATCAGAATGAAGCAAAAAACTTTAGTAGGTTTCAGTTTATTCTTTATTGTAAGAGAAGAACAAGATGAATATTTGGTCAAAGAGACTACTTTAGTCTTAACACTCCCTAATGAAAGAGTGGGATCGAGTGGATATGACATTGACTCGACCACTTTAACTTCACTCTTTTAAGGAAGAATGGGATGAATCACGGATGAATCTGGACTAACCACTTGGAATTCACTTTTAGAAGGAAGAGTGGGATCAACCTCGGATGAAACCGGATCAGCCACTTTAACTTCACCATTCAAAGGAAGAGTTGGATCAACTATGGATGAAACCGAATTTACCACTTCAACTTCACTCTTCTAAGGAAGAGTGGGATCAACTATGGTTAGAATTGGATCGACCACTTTATCAACCAATGGGATGTCAAGTGAAAACTTATGATAACCTGTTGGAATTCATTGACGAGAAATAGTAATATCTTCCAACAACTTAGAGGCTTCATCCATGCGAGGAAAAAGGTAAGTAAAGTGCATGTACTTACATAGAAAGCAAGGATTTCTAAATTTACCCTTCCAACTCTTAACCACAAAGTCACTGGTATAGGGGGAATCATTAGCATGATGACCAGAGGCTGATGACATCTCTTTCCGGGAAACCTTAGACCACTCTTCTAAAACTAGGGCCAAACCATGACAATATTTCAGAAGGTGATCACCCTTGCAAATCCTACAAGGGAATTTGGGATTACGCGATCTTGGGGTGTGCAGATCAACACTCTCTGCACTAGGAGGAGTGATTGATTAAGACTTGGTTTTTTGTTTGTTTTTCTTCTTCTTAATCTTCCTTTTCTTCTTATTCTTATCCACCTTACTACTAGTACTACAACTTTCAACAGGCGAAGAGGGAGAAATGGGAGAAGACACATTTGGTGAAGAAGGAGAGGGATTAACATGAGGTTAATGCTCTTGCGATGAAGGATTAGGATCAGAAGCAAATGGTATACATGGGATGACTGGACTGGAGAATAACCAAACAAGTAATCCAATAGTCAATCCAGGAAGGCTTAACATAGCCATGAGAGGAGGACCAACATTTCCATATGGAGGGAACACAAAATACATGCTTGTTAAAGGAGTCTCTTGGTTGGTAGTCCTGGAAGGTGAATCCATAACTATGTAACAAAACTATCTCTCTTCTAAAAAATACTAACTATACAGACAACAAGTGCTACTCAAATTAAAGAACCAAGCAAAATATGTGAGAGGAGTGGATTAAAGGTATGGAACCTCATGAGATTGTCAAATCATCACAACTAGTGTGATGCCAAGATGTCCAAAGGGTTAACTCGGATGGTCTCAATATTCCTAAAAGTGTCTCTCGATATATGCAAGGTATGTGTGAGCTCGAATCAGTAGTAGTGCTGTCTAATGCACAACCATTCACAAGGGGACTTATGATATGCAATCGAGTACATGAAGTACCTTTCTATATACCTCAACGGTATGTGAAAGGATATTCTATATACTGATGGTACGTGGAAGAACCGCGTGAGTCCCGGGTTGTAGTGCAGACAAATTAACGAGAACTCCTACATTTTATGACGCCCAAACACATCTCTAACCTATCACACAAATTGCTAAAAATTTTAAACCTAAGCTAGCACTTAATTTTATCTTGAATGGTTAGGTGAATGCATGAGGTGAGGACATAAAAGTAAAACCATGCAGTATGATAGTGCAAAATTTTCACTTTCACTTTAAAGGTATTCCCTACTTAAGGTAGGGAGAGAGAGGTTCAATTCATTTGAAACATAGAATAAATCCCATACAAAAATAAAATACACTTGCTTATATGGTCCTTTCCTAATTGAAACAAACAAAATCTTCTCTTTTGAACTAAAAAAGAAGTGAGATCTCTAATGAAAAGAATGAAAAGATAATTACAACTTTTATACAAAAGTGTTCATATTTTCAACTAAAGATAGAATGAACCAATCATAAAATTATACAATAACTTTCATATGAACTTTTCCACAACTTTATGAAAAAAGGAAAAACATACAAAAATCATGTATAACAAATGAAGAACAACTAAAATGAATATTTTCTTGTTCTATCAAAGAAGACAGAAATCAAAGATCTAAAAAAACCAAGTTCAATTCAAAGCCAACTATGAAGCTTTAAAAGACCAACATTAATCAAAATTCTTGAGAATAACTATGAATTCATACACCCTCAAGGGGAGTCTGGGGGGGGGGCTCCCCCCCCCTGGCCTGAGGATTCTTTGGGGGTTTGGCGGTGTGAGCCCCCGAGAAAAAAATTTGGCTCGTTTTTNCCCCTCAAGGGGAGTCTGGGGGGGGGGCTCCCCCCCCCTGGCCTGAGGATTCTTTGGGGGTTTGGCGGTGTGAGCCCCCGAGAAAAAAATTTGGCTCGTTTTTTTTTCTTTTTTTTACTGACTTTTCTGTTCAAAAATGAATTGCAGAGTTCAAAACATAATTGTAACAATATGAAGCATGCATATTAGATACCAAAATAATAATTTAAGAATCAAATGCCAAATAGGGCTAAGAAGAATACCTGGCACTACTTCTACAAGTGTTGAACAGGGCGTTACCAGCTTGAGCACCGTTTCTTGCACATAAGAACAGAGCGGTGGCATCGCTTACAACATGTTCACACCAGGATGTTACCAAGTCTAGCACCACTTATTGGACATAGAGTAAGAATGGTGGCACCGCTTCCTTAACACAGAGGAAGAGCGGTGACAGCTCCAGAACCGCAATTATAACACAGATCAAGAGCGGTACCCGAGATGGCGATTTGAAAAATAAAAAAAGCAACAGAAAAGGAAGTTATAAACTGAAAAATGAACCCAAAAAATCACCAAAAAACCTAGTGAACTGAAAAATATGAAGATCCAAAGGCTGATAGAGGCAAATCAATCAAATTCAAAGAATATCTACAGATCTATCAATTGAAAAAGTAGATCTACAAACTAAAAAATGAGGTGGAGGTTTCAACTTACCAATGATTCAGAATTCGAAGTAGATTCCCAGCGGCGTCTCCAAATTTGTTAATCGAAAATACACACCTCCTACAGACAAGAGATGGTTTCCTAGATCTGAATGGTTCAGGACTAGAACAAAACACAAACACAGAATGCTAGACTCTCCCTAGATCTAGTTCATCACTAGAATATGATGCCATAATACTTCTCTCAAAGGTTTTCCTCGCTATCCTTGAAACTTACTACAGAAGAACCTATAAAAGATGGAAGACAACAAAGAAAACATTATAGCATACAATATAATCAACTAGATCTATGGTTGTGACCAAGGAATCAAACAATATAAACATATGAAATAGTAAATATGGGAAAGAAAAGACATTCTTTATTAATAAATGATTGGAGAGGCTACAACCTTCATGCCTTGGTGTTGAGAGTTCCTTCCAATGGTTCCTTGCCTCCAAAGACTCAACAATGATTTTGACAGATTTTGGGTATGAAACACAATTCTTCCTCCCTTTTCCCATGGGGGGTGAGCTAGTATTTAACGGCATGGGAGGATATGTATGGTTGAGTATCTCATGGGTGAGGTGGATATTAGATTCTAAAAGGGACGATCTTGAGCTCCAACTGGTCCTAAACCATAGGGATGAGGCTCCATGGAGGTCAGCTTCGAGAATCCTCTCAAATTTTCTCTTTTGTCCTTGAAAACTCAAGCACCGCTCTTCCAATGAAGCAAACAGGCAGTGATAAGGGGGCACCACTTCTTTTAGTAGGGATAGAAGCGGTGGCACCGATCTTTGCTAATGTATTAGGCATGGTTCTGGCTCTTTGCTTCTTGGGTAACACTTTTTGTCAAAGTGGAAAGAGCGTTACCAGCTCAAAAGAGGGAAAAATTACAAGGGGTTAATTTATTCCTTCATTTCTCTAGGGAAACTCTGAGGGATTGGAGAAAAAAAGGGAATACCTATCTCATAACATGAGGGTGATGAGATTTAGGTAGAACCACGCATTTCTTAAAGGGAAAATGTGGTGCCACTGCTTACTGCCAACATATTACAGGTGGTGTTGAAGAAGGTACTGCCTTTTTACTAAAGGGTAGAAGTGGTGGTAGATTTTCATATACAAATTTGATGTCTGGACCAATGTTCTGACTTCACAATTTGGGATTGGGGGTAACAATAAATTTTGGGATCTTATTGAAGTTTGGGATATTATCACATGCTGATGACGAGATTTAGGTATAACAATAAACCATGAATACTTCCTATTATATTTTGAAAATAGTTTATGCCTGCTACTATAGAAAAGGATGGTACTACACCCTATTTACCATCAACTACTAGAAGGAGGCTATGACCCCCTATTTTATTAGCTACTACTGAAAGGATTCTATAACACCCTATTTACCAGCTACCACTGGAATGAGGCTACGACCCCTTTGCAGGAATGTTTCCTTCCCTAGCACCTCCCTACCTCCCTTATATGATAATTTGATCTCAGAATTCAAATTCAATCTATACATCAATTGAATGTACAAAGACTCTTGTTTGAAGGTTTAAACCATTTTTTATATACCCTTAAACATATATCTTCATTCAACAGTCACCTAACTTCATCGCGACTCTTCATAGACGGATAGACTAATTTGAAATTACTTATATGTTTATCATTTTTAACTCTATTTAGTTTATCAGTCATGACCTTTCATAGTATCATTTCCACAACATCCTTTCCGCAAAAGATATTTTCCACATTGACTTTTTTGCATTTACCTTTTTGCAATCATATTTCCACAATTACCTTTCCGTAATTAGCTTTCCGCAATTGTCTTTCTACAACATCCTTTCCACAATTTTGTGGGAACTCATTCCTTCCAGAATTGTGGGTTGCAGATTGCAGATGTGCATTTTGACTCTTCTCAAAAATTGATTCCAAAATGATATTTCCACAATCGAAAACTTCTTCCTTCCGCAATTGCAAATTTCATATTGCAGGTAAGCATTTGGGCTTTTCTCGAAAATTGCTTCTGCAATTATCTTTCCGAAAATTGTTTTTCGTAACTCTCTGGGCCATTGATTTCTTACATGTTCTTTCCTGACCGTTAATCTTCATGTTGAAGATTGCGGATTGGAGAACCACACTTTTCCAAAATTGTCTTCTGCAATTTTCCTCCCACAACTTCTTTTCTGCAACTCTCTGGGCCATCGATTTCTTGCAGGCTCTTCCCTGGACGTCGATCTTTGAGTTACGGATTGAAGATTACGGAGCCACACTTTTCTAGAAATTGCTTCTGCAATTTTCCTCCTGCAAATCTATTTCTGCAACTCCTGAGAACCATCAATCTGCTGTGGAACGCTGCCTAGCCATTGAACTCTGATTAACTGTGGAACTTCACTTTGGTGCTCCAGAATGTTATCTTCCATGCACATTTATCTTTCTAATTCTTTCCCTATTGTCAATCTATTTTCTTGATATGATCTTAGTTTTCCAACCTCTTCTAAATAATTTTACTGCAGCTCCACAACTCTGGATCAGAGGATTTATCAATCAATCTCAACCGGAATTCACCTGACTTGATTCCCTCGCTAGATATTCTCATGTGTATTTCCATCCTTATCACATATACCATCACATGTATTGCCATCGCTTATACCTTTTTCATTACCGAACTCTGTTTGCATCAATGACAATACTTCTCAACATTCTCCCGCTTTG
Organism: Pseudotsuga menziesii; assembly: GCA_001517045.1. NCBI lineage: Eukaryota > Viridiplantae > Streptophyta > Pinopsida > Pinales > Pinaceae > Pseudotsuga > Pseudotsuga menziesii. The sequence goes on from LPNX010675943.1 coordinate 88,338, forward strand.
GAATTGATGGAAACATTAAAGCATTAAAAATTTCTCCCCCTTTGACAACAATGACAAAGGTTCTCTTTTGACAGCTCCCCATGTCAACATATATCCCCATGACATGTTGATTTTTCTTCCTCTTCCTCTTTTTACTATAAGGATATTACTTCCAACTTATTCCTAAGATGCTCAAATTCTTCTTTGTGCAGTGGCTTAGTAATATATCAGAAATTTGTTCCTTCGTATCAATATACTGCAATTTGAAAAACAATTGTGATACTTTCTCTCTTAAAAAATGATACTTGATCGGGATATGTTATGTTTTAGAGTGCATAACAATATTTTTGGATAGGTTTATAGCACTTGTGTTTTCACAGTGTATAATAATGGGGTCTTCATATTTTACAAGTAAGTCTTCCAATGTCTTCTTCATCCAAATGATTTGGGTACAACATGATGCAGCAACAATATACTCAGCTTCTGATGTAGACAATAAAATGGAGGACTTATTTTTGCTTATCCATGACACCAAACAATATCCAAGGTAGAATTATGCTCCAATAGTGCTTTTTTTGTCATCAATACTTCCTGCCCAATCTCCATTAGTAAATGCTTTTAGATTGAAGTTATCTCTTTTTGGATACCATAATCCATAATCCACGGTTCCTTTTAGATATCTAAAAATTCTCTTTACTACAGCCACATGTGTTTCTTTTGCGGCTGATTGGAATCTGGAAACCACACCTACATCATGCATTACATTTGGTCTTGTAGATGTTACATATAATAGACTTCCAATTATTGACCTATACATAGTATGATCTACTTCTAAAGATTCATTATCCTTGCTCAATTTACAACCTGTGACCATAGGAGTACTAACATGTTTGGATTCTTCCATTTTGAATTTTTTCAACATTTCTTTGATATACTTTGATTGATAGATGAAGGTCTCGTTTTATGATTGAGATACTTGTAAGCCTAGAAAGAATGTTAGTTATCGTAACATTGACATCTCAAAGTATTTCTTCATTTCTGAAGCAAAGTTTACTCTTATAATTTGTAGATCACTTCCAAATATGATATCGTCTACATATAATACAATAATGATCATATTTTTCTTTTCAAAATTTATGTATAGATTATTGTCCATGGATCCCCTTATATATCCTTGCTGCTTTAAATAATTGTCAAGTCTTGAGAACCGTGCTCTTGGAGCTTGTTTAAGACCATATAGTGCCTTCTTAAGTTTGCAAACATGATTTCAATTTTCTGATAAGAGAAAACCTTCAGGTTGCTCAACATAGGCTTCTTTTTCAAGTTCTCCATTAAGAAAAGCAGATTTTACATCCATCTAGTATACTCTAATGTTTCTATGACATGAAAATGCTAATAACATTTCAATTGCTTCAAGTTTTGCTACAGGTGCAAAGGTTTCTTCAAAATCAATACCTTCCACTTGAGCATATCCTTTACATACTAACATTTCTTTGTTTCTTATCACTTTGTCATTTTCATTTACCTTGTTTTTGAAGACCCACTTGGTTCCTACAATATTCTTGTTTGCAGGTCTTGGAACTAGTTCCCAAGATTGGTTTTTCTCAATTTGATCCAATTCTTCGCTCATGGCTTTGATCTAATCATAATTTTTTACAGCTTCTAAAAAAATCTTAGGTTCCACTACTAATAGTAAGGCTTGTTCATTGAATAGTAGTTTCCTTCTTGTACTAACTCCAACATCTTTGTCACCTATGATTTGTGTCTCACGATGATCTTTTTGTATTATCCTAGATGGAGCTTTTGTATCATATATTGGAGAGTCTTCACCTCCACTTTCCTATGAATATTATTTGCTACTCTTTTTTCTTCTTCTTCAATACCATCCTCCTCTTGTGAACTTTATTATTTTTGTTTATCATTTATTTCTTCATCATCATTTTGTTTAACATCCTCACTTACTTGGATTTGTATTCTTGACTTAGTATCATCAACTGTTGCATTTGCATTTTCTATAATCTTGTGCGACTTTAAATTGTAACATCTGTATTCCCTTTTGTGGAAGAATATTCAATAAATATTCCTTCATACATTCTAGAATGAAACTTTCCTAGATGATCATCTTCTATTTTTATGTAACAACTACTTCCAAAAACTTTAAAATATTTAACTAAAATTGGTCTTCCGAACCATACATCATAAGGAGTCCTGTTATTATTTACTATGAGGTGTCCTCTTTTTTGTATAGAGATGGTTGTATATACTTCTTCTCTCCAATATCCATCAAGCATTTTTCTTCATCAAGCACAGCTCTAGATTCTTCCTGACCTGTCTTGCTCTTTCTCTCAACTACTCCATTTTTCTAAGGATTTTTTGTTGTTGAAAACTGCCTCTTGATTCCATGAATTGAAAAAAATCCATTGAATTCATTTGAGGTGAACTCTCCACCATTATCTGGTCTTAGACATTTAATATTGTGATTTTCTTGATTCTCAACAAGTGCTTTGAAGGCGTTAAATTTCATAACGGCTTCTGATTTTTCTTTAATAAATATCACCCAAGTCATCCTTGTATAATCATCGATTAATAACATAAAGTAATACTGACCTTGAACGATTTTAGTCCTTTTTGGTCCAAAAATATCAGTGTGAATTATTTCTAATGAATGAGAGGTTGTATGTTCTTTGATTTTGAAGCATGTTCTTGTTTGTTTCCCATGAATATAGTGTCTACAAACATGATATGGTGGTTTTATAATCTTTGGAAGATTTATTACATTTCCCTTCTGACTAATTTTTACAAGATTGTCAAATTTCAGGTGCCCCATCCTTCTATTCCATAGCAAACTTTCATCAATTTGGCTCGTATAACATTGTTCTTCATTTTCTAGAATATACACATTGCTTGGAGTTCTCACGGCAGTTCCAACAAGTTTTCCTGGGTCTTTTCTTTTGATTTCACACTTCTTGGAATCAAATATACATATGTGTCCTTGATCACATGTTTGAATAACACTCAAAAGATTAGGTTTTAAGTTCTCTATGAGCAGAACATTTTCAGCTTTCATCTTGTCTCTAATAGCAATTGTACCCTTCCCAGTTATTTTAGAGGATAGATTATCTCCAAATGTGACTTTTCCTTTTTTCTTCCTTTTTAGGATTAGGAACTTAGTTGGGTCATGTGTCCTGTGTTTTTATCATCCACTATCTATATGCGATAGATTTTTTTTTTCCATAGCACATAGAGCTAATGAACATTCCACATTATCCTTCTTCTTGCAAGTTATCCTTTCTTCTTTTCCTTGATATTTTGAGGTGTCACTCATAGGAATTTCTAGTTTACACTTTCTAGGAATGTGTCACTGATTACCACATTTGTAGCATTCTGTACTATAACTCTGTAGAGGAGAAAAAGAATTGTAGTTTCTTCCTTTCAGATTGTTTCTGGTAATATTTTTCTTATAGACAGAAGTATGTGATGTAATCCTTTTCTTGATAGGAGTCTTTAGTTTACAATTTCTAGCCATATGTCCAAAATTGTTACAAGTGTAACAATTTCCTAAAAGGAGTTGTTGATGTTTACTTGGCACTGGTCTTTTAGGCATCATATCTGTTCTTTGTAAGAGAGGACCAAATTTATTACTTTCTTCCCTTTTAATTGGGATCTTGAGTACATCAACATAGATTCTTTTGTTTCCATCTTGGTTTGTGGAAGAGGTACTTCCTAATCTAGATTTATCGCTTGATGGTATTTGGACACTTAGGATTTCATGTAGAGTCCTTGAGCTGTTTTCAAACTTTTGATTTGATATATTTTTCATCCAGTTTATTTCTAAAGTGGATAATATCTTCTTCAAGCCTTTTAGATTCTTATATTCTCTTTTTGAGGTGCTATTCTATATTTTTTTAAGCTCTTTCAACTTCTAGAACCTGATTTTTTAAGTCAGTAATCATTCTTTCTACATCATTGCTTTTCTCTTTAAATTCTATCATGCAAATTTTTAATTTTTTGTACATCCTTTTATACTTCTCTAATTCTTCATGAGCATTTATAAGTTCTTCTTCAATATCTACCACATCTTCTATTTCTTCTTCAGGTATTTTGTTTTTGAAACCCATGAATAAGACTTCAACAAATTCACTCATTTCATCATCTTCATTGTCTTCTTTGGAATAGAGGTTTTTCTTATTTTTATGAAAAATCTTCTTGTGTATGATTTTTTACTTTTGATCTTTCTTATGACAACAAGGTTCTTCATCATCACTATCCTCTTGTTTTGGGGAAGGAAACCTTTTGTAAAAATGTCTAATCCTTCCGCAGTTAAAAAATTTCAAGGGTAGCTTCCTTTTGTACTTTCCAGTGTCTCTCTCAAGTTTCTTGCTGAAGAGATATTCCTCATCATATAGGTCCTCCTATTGGATCTTGTATAGGGATTTGAAGGCTGCTTCTTTATTTGATGATCCATTTTGTCATGTTCTCATCTCATATGCAGGGAATATCCCATGTATTTCATCTATTGTCATAAGTTTAATATCATCGCGTTCTTCTAAACAGGACACCTTTGAATCATACTTCATTCGCATCGTTCGCAAAACCTTGTCGACTATGTCTTTCTCTTTTATTTGTCCTCGAATTCCTACAATGTCATTAACAATTTCATCTACTCTTAGAAGATATTTTGCATTATTTTCTTCCTCTTTCATTTTAGTTTTTCAAACTGTCCTTTGTAGGTCTAAATTTTGGATTCCTTGACTTTGGGCACTCCTCATAGACACATTTTATTTTTTCCCAGGCATGTTTCAATGTTTTGCATTGCGTGAATTTTACAAGTACTGATTCTATTAACCCACTCAAAATTGCATTCATGTATTTTTCATTGGCCTCATATTGTCTTAGTTCTCCTTCGTATATAGGTGCATCATCTGGTACTTTATATTCTATTTCAAGAGTACTCTAAACTTTGTATCCAAGAGCCATTAGATGGAACTTCATTCTTAGACTCTAGTACACATAATTATCTCCAGTAAATAAAGGAGGTTTGTTGGTGGCTAACCCTTGTTGATCCATAGTGATTTTTAATAGGATATTTCTTCGATTGATTAAGTTGTAGTGAAGGATCCAGCTATGATACCAATTGTTGGAATATTGGACAATACTGAGGGGGGGTGAATCAGTATTGATAATTTTTAACAATTTAAACTACTTTTAATTTATTCATTAACACACATGATCAACAAGAACACACAGAACATGAATTTATCATGGAATCCCAATTTGGTAAAGCACCAATACTTCCTATTACTACAAAAGTATATTTGACAAATAGTTGGTTCTTGCTACTACAAACAAGGATGGTACTACACCCTACTTACTCGCAACTACTCAAAGGAAGCTATGACCCCCTCTTTTATTAATTGCTACTAAAAGGATGCTATGACGCCTTATTTTCCAGCCACCACTGGAAGGAAGGTACGACCCCCTTGTAGGCATTTTTCCTTCCTTGGCGCCTCCCTACCTCCCTTATATGATAATTTGATATCTGAATTCTACTTCAATAGATACATCAATTGAATGTAAAGAGACACTTTTTTGAAGGTTTAAAGAATTTTTTATATACCCTCAAACATATTTCTTCATTCAGCAGTCACCTATCTTCATCTTGACTCTTCACAGAAAGATAAACTAATTCGAAATTACTTCTCTATTTATCGTTTTTAACTCTATTTAATTTATTAGTGATGACCTTTTGTAGTATCCTTTACACAACATCATTTCCACAACCTCCTTTCCGCAACAGATATTTTACGCATTGATTTTTCCGCATTTACTTTTCCACAATCATCTTTTCACAATTACCTTTCCGCAATTACCTTTCCATAATTGTCTTTTTGCAACAACCTTTCTGCAATTTTACCTGAACTCATTCTTTCTGCAATTGCAGGTTGCGGATGTGCATTTTGACTCTTCTCAAAAATTTCTTCCGCAATGATATTTCCACAATTAGAAACTTCTTCCTTCTGCAATTGCGGATTATGGGTAAGCATTTTGACTTTTATTGAAAATTTCTTCCACAATTATCTTTCCAAAAATCATTTTTTGCAACAGTCTAGGTCATTAATTTCTTGCGGGTTCTTTCCTAACCATCAATCTTCGGGTTGTGGATTGCAGAACCACACTTTTCCATAAATTGTCTTTCTCAATTTTCCTCCTGCGACTTCTTTTTTCGCAACTCTTTGGCCCGTCGATTTCTTGCGGGTTATTTCCTAGCCGTCAATCTTTGGGTTGCATATTGCAGATTGCGGAACCACACTTTTCCAGAAATTCGCTTCCGCAATTTTCCTCCCACAAATAGATTTCTACAACTTCTGATAACCATCAATCTCCTACAAAACGCTTCCTATCCGTTGATCTATGATTAACTACGAAACTTCACTTTGGCGTTTTGGAATGTTATATTCAACTTACATTTACCTTGATGATTCTTTCCCTATCTTCGATCTATTTTACTGATATGATCCTAGCAGTCCAACCTCTGCTAAATAAGTTGACTGCAACTCCATGACTCTATGTTGTTTGATAAGAGGATTGATCAATCAAGCTCAATCGAGCTTCACCTAACTTGATCCCCTTGCTGGATATTCTCATGTGTCTTTCCATCCTTATCACATATTCCATCGCGTGTCCTGCCATTGCTTATACCTTTGTTATTACCAAACTCTTTTGACATCAATGACAATTCTTTCCAATGCATTCTAGGCACATTTATACACATTGTGATTCACACACCGTTCTCATGAGTTCTTCATCTGAGCACGTGGATATACCTCTTTCTCCATCCTTTGGGATGGGGAATGTGACCATTGTGATACATGGGACTCTAGTTGACACCGACCCTCACGGGATTGGTACTTCCTACAATTCACAACCCCAACTATCAGACTTTGCAACTTCTTATCGGAGGTATTTCTCACAAAGGTCGAGTGGTGAGACTCACCATGTTACCTCTAGAATTGGACCATTTATATTTGACATGTAAGATATTACTGACACTTTCTCTTCATATGTCGTTGATCCTGGTGTAGGTCATAGTGTGGTTCCTGGGGGAACTGTCATCCCTTTTCATGTTTATAGGTTTAGTAGTATGGAATATTGCACCTTTCACGCTATTTGTGGGAGGATTTTCATACCCCTCATCCAAAAATAACACTGGGATTCCCTTTCATGGAGGTGACCCTAGACACATGACCGTTGGAGGTACATCTTACATTCCATCCTATGTTACATTTTCCACTATACCTATTCTGTCAAATTCCTTTTTCATGAAGAATCCTCCTCATAACCTGCACTGTCCTTAGGGATGAAGTGTTTCCTCTGGCCATGTTGTTACCTCGTATGTTGGTACTGTTGTGTCAAGGGGTTATTTGCCTCCTTATGTATCTAGGGCTGAACCCTTTTATCAGTCCTATAATTATGATTATGTAGCACCCCACTCTCAAGGTATACCAAATTATAATATTCTCGTGCATCCTTTTATGGGTCATGCAGGAGGATATTATTATCTGGTTGGCCAAGTCCATGGTATTTACAATAATCATCCCTACATGGATCAATCTTGTCAAGGATGATGGAACCCAATAACACAACCTAGGATCCCTTTCTTAGCTACGTCGAACTTGCCTGACCTGTCGAAATTGACCAACAATCTAGTTTCTCACGATCCGATGTGGCCACTTGTGTTAGATTTTTATCATTTAATCAATATTATCTAGGATCTTATCTAAGAGAATAACATGTGCAGCAATAATCACAAGAGACAAGATACACAAAGAGTTTTCCTTGGGGAAACCATAAAGGAGAAAACCCCGCAACTTCCTCAGAGATAGAATGAGCACCAATAGCAAAAGTGAAACCCAAAAACATAAATATGATCTCTGATATCTATTCTCTCTCACTTCTGCCAGCTCCTCATCTCTCACTCATGTGCTACAGTTGAGTGAGTGTGTGTTTCAAATAGTGAGTCTCACTCTCTATTTATACTAGTTTTCCACTTGACAATTACTCTACAAGGTCAACCTCACTGGGAGAGTCTAAAAACACTAATACCCCTCAACTATGGGGACTATTGCCCCAACTTACAATGGAGGGTTAACCTCAATCAATTTACATTAATTTATTATATTAATTACTCACTCGATCGAAGGAATAAAAATCTTCATCGAGGTATAATGAAATACTATATAAAATATATAAGTGAATACATTCCAAAGTTACAAATACATCAAAACTCCCTATTAAAGGGAAGGTATTCTCTTGACACAGTTTATGAGCACAAGTATTCATTACTGGATCATTATCAAAGATGGATCATCATCAAGCTGGATCATCATCATCATCACTTCTCCCACTAATTCGAGCAACTGGTGCTATCTCTCAATTCTACTCGTCATAGGAATTTCTACAGAGCCAGCCTTGTTGGATGTAGGCCTAGCCTCCGTGTAGGTCTTCACATTTTCAAAACTTATATCTGACCATGGGAGGAACCAATCCTGCAACCATGTTACAAAGGAAAATCACTTATATCTGACCATGGGAGGAACCAATCCTGCCACCATGTCAGAAAGGCACAACACTTACATCTGACCATGGGAGGAGCCAATCCTACCACCATGTTAGAAAGGCACAACACTTACATATAACCATGGAAAGAACCAATCCTTTCACCATGTCAGAAAGGCACAGCACTTAAATCTGACCATGTGAGGAACCAATCCTGCCACCATGTCAGAAAGGCACAACACTTATATCTAACCAAGGGCGGAACCAATCCTGTCACCATGCCAGAAATGCACAACACTTACATCTGAACATGGGAGGAACCAATCCTACCACCATGTTAGAAAGGAACATCACTTACATCTAACCATGGGAGGAACCAATCTTGCCACCATGTCATAAAGGCACATCACTTACATCTAACCATAGGAGGAACCAATCCTGCCACCATGTCAGAAAGGCACAACACTTAGATCTGACCATGGGAGGAACCAATCTTGCCACCATGTATAAAAGGCACAACAATTACTTCTAACCATGGGAGGAACCAATCCTTCCACCATGACATAAAGGCATCTGGACTCATCACTTCCCCTTGGAAGGAACCTCGATCTGATGAACACCAAGCTTCTCTCTGAAGTACTCAAACTTCACTCTGGCTAACGGCTTGGTCAACACATCAGCTACATGCTCATCCCTCAAAACATACTGGAGCTTCACTACTCCTCTCTGCACTATATCCCTGATATAGTGATATTTGATCTCGATGTGCTTTGACTTTTCATGGAACACCGGGTTCTCTGATAACTTTACACAACTCTGGTTGTTGCAATATATACAAGTAGCATCCAACTAGAGATCCAAAAAATCAGACAGTAGCTTCCTTAGCCACACTACCTCACAACTAGCTGAACAAGCTATGACATACTCTGCTTCACCTGTATTAAGTGCCATGCAGGACTGCTTCCTTCTAAAGAGATCACACTTGATCCCATACTGAAGCAGCACCTCGAAGTGCTCTTCCTATCAATGGCACTTCCTACCCAATCTGAATCCACATAACCCTTTAGGTTAATCTTCTGACTCGCTTCATATTTGAGCCCATAGTCAACTATACCCTTTAGGTACCTTAGAATATTCTTTGTAGCAATCAAGTGAACATGTCTCGAATCCCTCAAGAACTAGCTCAATCTGTTCACAGCAAATCAAATATCTAGTCTCATGTTCGTCAAGTAAATGAATGACCCAATCATCTGAAGATATATTGGAGCACCAACGAATCTGATGAAGCATCACTCAATAGCTTCAAGTTCGATGTCATAGGTGTGGCCATGTCCTTACACTCCATCATCCCAAAACTATTTAGTATCTACACTACATACTTCCCTTGTCCAAGGAATATTCCATCCAAAATCTACCACACCTCCATGCCTAGAAAGTAGTGCATCATACCCAAGTCCTTTATCTCGAACTCAGTAGCAAGTCTCCTTTTTAAAGAGTTCTTCGTTTCCTATCAGGAATAGGTCATCAACATATAACAGGAGCCTCATTGGTATTCTTCCTTCAACCTTGAAGCAAATGTTGGAATCTGCCTTACTCTTAGTAAATCCTAGAGCCATCAATAAGCTATCCATCCTGTTGTATCATGTTGAGCCTCAGGATCTTCTACAATCACTCCCTCTGAAGAGGAGCATCATTCTCCCTCTTCCTTTCACACTCTATGTATTGAAACATTATGTACTAGAGTGAAAAGTAGCTTCCTGTATGTTACAGAGAAAACTTCCTATGGTTTGGGGTGTACCACAATAGACAGAGTAACTGCAGAAATCAATCCTTTCCAATATGCAAGAGAAACCAAACATATAACACTAAAGGATCTCGACACATACCTTATTTCGAATGGTTGATGTAGATCCCCGTTGAGCTTTTCCACTCTCGCTTGTATAATTATTTGCTCTCTCAACATTCAGCAAACAAGACAAGCATGCTATATATAATTATGTTAGACCTACTTTAGCATATATAATCAATAACATATCAGCATTTAAAAGCATCCATGGATTCAATACTCATTTAAATACACATTATTGGACAGGAAAAGATATTTCTATTAATATAAAACATAAATTACAATAGTGACAATGTTTGTCGGCATGTCTGCGAATCGGAGAAACTGAGTCCTCCACCTGGGCCTTCACCACTTCAATTCTCCATCTCTCGATAGCAATCTCACAAGAAAAAGAAATCTTGGGAAGAACACAAAGTGTTCCAAGGGACAAAGGTATGTAGACTCAAGTATAAGCTCTGGCAACAATGGACTATAGTTTTCTTACTCTTCAATTCCTCCCCTTTAAATGTATCCAAAGGGTTCCTTATATAGTGCTTCAATGGGGTAATAAAAGGTCAAATCCGAGCGATTTCAAGGCATATAGAAGGCCAAGAGACAAATGACTCGGATCCACATCAAGGAAAACTACTAAACTATTTTTCCTTTTGCACACATCTAGATGTATGCAGGTTTGAGGGTCAAATTCGCATATATACGTGAGAACAGGTTTAAAAGTCGCATATAGAAAATAAGACATGTTTTTAGGGATGATATTGGAAACATCAAAGGTACAAAAATGGTCCATGGGTTCTAAAGAGTCTACGGAGGGACAGGGAAGGCCATAAAGGTGTGATCCACCATGTGTGGTAAAATCAACTGTAACAGATGCCCCCTAATGTGTGAGGTCAGAGGGGTCATACGATGGCTGAAATACATTATAAGTCCATTCCATAAGTGGAGTGATGAAGAACCAGGTGGAAGAACCAATCATCCAATAGTACAATATAATGATCAAACTCTGCACATAACTGCAAGTACATATAGTAGTACCAGATACATAAGAGTACAATGGCCATGAATAGGCATGATACAAAATATGACATGTGTGGTCATCGCCACATACAATATATATAGATCAGAATCTCCATGATGAAGATATCTAATGGATCATGATCTCCATGAAGGCTGAAGATATCTAATGGATCAAGATCTCCATAATGGCTAGAAACATTTGACATACACTGGAATCAAGCCATGAGAGTTGAAATTGCATGAACACTGGCATGATTAAGGAGGTAGCATATATGAAATGCCACCAATCTTGAAGGTCTTCTACACAATCTGCTACGAGTACATGTCCTACTATGCAAATAGAGGTGTCGAGGTCGAGCATAGTAGTGCATCGTTTGATTATCGGTCATTGATGTATACCGTTAACAAATGCGAGATCACCCACCGATAATGAAAATGGGAATCAAGGTACTAGAGTGCAAACTAACAAGTGTGAATAAATGTGTTGAGGTCGAACACTTGAAGGGATCCATCGATCATGGGACATTGATGTATTCCCAAAAATTGTCGATGGTGAGAGAAACTGCCACTAATGACTGCAAGTCTCAAGGCACTCAAAAATGACTCTAGATTCCTATCCCAAAATAAATGATCTGAAGTCGATGGGATGAAATCCGATGGAAGGAGGAAATTAAGGCATCCCCCATCATCCAACACGAGGTACTCAGCAAAGCTTTATAATGTGGAAGGACTCAATCATAATGTGCACAAACCAATATCAGTACCGGGAATGGCCGACATGCAAAGTCAAGAGAACTGAGGAATGGCCGACTCAGGTTTCAACTTCCTTCAAACAAGAGCTTAAAGGTGAATGGTGACTTAATGTAGGTAGCATAGACTCGATATACGAAACTGGGACATCTCTGTGACACAGGAGGAATCGACAGAGGCTCCATAGGGACTGAAAACTTAACCAGTCGGTGGAGATAAACTCAGAGAAACGAGTACAACTCTTAAATTCAAACTATTAACCCAACTAACGGATGTGATATGCAGTGCTCTAATCAAAGGCGACATGACTCGACTACTGCCAAAGATAACCATTAGAGGAAATTTGGGGTCTAAAATGGGCCTTATAAGAAAGCGTGCCAAAATAAGTTTTTGTGAGATGGAATTCAAGAACCAATAGAATTTCAATAAAATAAGTCAACCATAATGGTTGAATTGACATATTTGTCATTAAAAAAACTACTTTTTTGTTCGTATTTTCGACATATCTCATTGTGTTTTTACTCAAATTTTGATCGGGAGAGCTCGTTGGATGCAAAATTTGATTCCGAATCCAACGAGTACCCACACTGCATACTTTTGACGGACCCCTCTACCCCAAACACAAGAAATACCTAAAAATTGTGATGATGACATCATCATATCATTTTTTCAGGTATTTCTTGTTTTTGGGGTAGCAGGGTCCGTCAAAAGTATGCAGTGTGGGTAGTCATTGGATGCGGAATCAAATTCCGCATCCAACGAGCTCTCCCGATCGAAATTTGAGTAAAAAAACGAGATATGTCAAAAATACGAACACAAAAAGTAGTTTTTTTCTTTCTTCCTCCAAAATTAATCAATATTATTTTATTATTTTAACTATTATTTTATTATTTTAAGTATTATTTTATTATTTTCCTTGGGAGGCCCATTTTAGACCCCAAAATTCCTCTAATGATCTTTTCTTGTCCGGCTTTTTGGTTTTTTTATTTTTTGGAATTTTTCAAATATTTTGAAAAGCTTGAAAAAGAATAAAAGTGCTTTATAGTTACAGACTGGGAGGAGGCGAGTGTCAATGGGAAAAAAAGCTAGTTCCAAGCAGCAGAACATACCTATGCTCAATTCAAGGACACATGTGTAGGATAACGACACTCATGGGAAAGTCCCCTATCTGTAAAAATGGAGAATCAAGCTACAAAATATATATATAATGGCTCTACATGGCTAGACATGATACAAGCTCGGGCTATATGGATGATAATCAAAGTCAAGGAAACTAGCATAAGGCTCAATGAGGCAAGAAAAACTCATGATAATGCAATTACAACTTGACATAAGGGTGTCCTGGGTACAAATGCCAGCAAAAAGATCAAGAGGAGAATGAGGCTAGTGTGCAAAGACATGGTGATACTATATAAAGGACTCCCACACCCTAAAGGGAAAAATTGTCATCATGGGCACCAAATGCAACAAAGGAGCTAACTTAGGGCACCCATGTATGGTCAAGCTCTACCATTCACATCATGTGACTTCTAAAACAACAAGAAGCTTCCATAACAAGATAGAATGGGTTCATACCTAAGGTTATAATGAAATGGTCATAAGTTCATGCAAAATGAACACGAATATAAAATCTAACCTATATGCCAGTTTAGACATAATACCTGAAAGCGGCACGAATGGGTCAAAACAATGGTCGAAACGATGCTCAAAACAGACTTCTACATCATCAGATTAGTCCAAAATGGTTCAAAAATATAGAAAGGGGGTAAAAAATTTCAAAAAATTCAAAAATTACATATCATTTGAAATTTTTACCCATTTGAGCTTAGAACTTCAATTGCAAATTCCGGGAGCTTCGTCTGGCGAAATTCGACACTGTTTGTTCCAAGTAACTTCTCATATCCTTCTCTTCCATTTTCATGTAAATGTTTTCAATTTCCATGGTGAATTTTTTACTTTTAGGCCACTTTAGGTTTGTATTTTTGGCCCACGTGAAAATCATGGCTTGTTCCGTGTGTACGGCTAGCTATACGTGGAAAAACCTCCCAAACCCACGTACATACGCGGTTGTTTTTAAAACAGTCGCATATGTGGTCGCTCACATGGTTTTTTAAGGTATCTAATGACCAAAAAATTATTTTTAATGTGCAGGGTGGTCCTAGAATGGAGGAAGAGGGAACATGGAGACCTAGAAGAGGCTGTTCGGGGTGATTTGATGGCTCAACAAGCTCTATGTGCATGTGAGCTATACAAGTTTTGGTGTCTTGGAAGCTTGAGGGCCAAACCAAGCTTCCTACAGATGCTAGTAGACTACTGGGATCCATACTCAAAGTCTTTCCATATCGATGAGATGTCTGTTATACCAAAATCCTATCACCATCATGTGATAAGACATTTGACATACCTACTTGCCCTGAATCCCAGCTTCTAGAGTGGAAACTAAATGGTTTTTTATCAATCTGTCATACAAATTCCCAGCACTGTGCATGCCCCATTAGCTAGGACCGGTACCCCTATTCGGACCACCCATCATCTGTGTTCCATAAGTGGTGCCACCGCCTGTTACCCTTGGTCCATAGGCGGTTATTACTAGAACCGCTCTGTCATAGAAGGAGAAGCGCAGTACCCTGGGTAAAAAGGGAAAAAGATAAGTTTCTCAAGGCTTCTAGATGATAAGCCTCATGTACTACCTTATCCCTACTGTTGTGGGTTGGTTGAGCTTGAGATCCCTCATTCTAGGATCTTAGAGACCACCTCACCCACTAATTTCTCAACCATCTCTATCCATTAAAGCCCTATAAATATGAGCTCATAGCCATGGTTGAGGGGAGAACATTGAAGGTATTGTTATGCTGTTGGATTGATTATTGGCCCAAGATCATTTCGAGAGAGCATAGAGAGCTAGAGTCGGAGCTTTTGGGGATGAAGAGCTGGTTTCATGGAGATGCATGTCAACACTAAGGCTTGGTTGTAAACTTCTTCATATTTCTAATGCAAGTTGATTTTATGTCCCATATATATTGTTGATGTTTGATTTCAGATATATATTGCTAGATTCCTTAGTTACTAGCATAGATTAGTAGATCATATTCTGGTTGCTTTGATCTATTTCGTGTTGAGCTTGATTGTAGGTAAAAGGAGGACTATCAAATCCTTGTATTCCATATATCTACAGCGTCTAGGGAGAGTTATCAACCTCTTTGATCTATTTGTTCTGGATCTGAACCATTCAGACTAGTGGAACACCTTGCTGTCCGCGGGAGGTGAAATATTCCTGCTAACAAATCTGGCGACTCTGCTGGGGAATAGTATTTAGTTGTTCTGATCTTTCCTAGTCTGCAACTCTTGTCCGAATCCAGGCTCCATTTTCTTCAACTCTTTTCAGTCAGATCCAGTTTTTGATTTGTATTATTTGGGTTTGAAATTTCTAGATCTGTTCAGATCTAAGTCATTTTGGTTTTTTATGCTCTGTTACCACTTTCAATTCAACAATATTTGCCTTGATATAATCTTTTCTAATCTGATCCATCATTCTCTTTTTTGTTTTGGCCATCTACAGGGAACCGCGGCTATGCTTTGTACGAGGAATGGTGCCACCACCTGAATATAGTGAGCAGTAAGCGATGCCACCACCTGTAACCCATTTTCTAGGAGCAATGTTGTCTTGGAAACGCTCTGTCAACACCTACGAAGTGCGGTGCTAGGTAGGAATTAGTCCAAAACTCTTTTTCCTCATTTTTCTTTGTAAAAATTTGGAATTGTGATTACTTTTAGTTTGGTTATTAGGCTTGTGTTATTGAATCTGATGTGTGTGGCTTGCTTCTTTGATGGTTTAAGATTGATTTGAGTGGAATTTCAAAAGTTTGTTTAGTCTTTTTTATTGTTCATCTTCTTGTTGGTTGTTCTTAAAGAAGGATTTATTGTTTTCTGAAAGTTAGGGTGCTCATTGAACACTCTTTTTGTTGCATATACTGAAAGAAGAACACTAGATTAGCTTCTAGATTTAATTTCTTGGTTGCATAGTAAACTTCTTTTTATTTCCTTCAAAAAAGAAAAGTTTTGTTTGAGATGAGGACATCATATTTGAGCGTTGGATTTGGGTTTTCCGATTGGATTTACAAGCTTTCAGGACCTTTATGATCTTTCATCTCTCACGCATATAGGACTATCTCAATCAAAATAATAATAATAAATCCTAGTTTTAAGTTAGATTTGCTTATGTTTTTGAGAAATTTGAAAAGTTAGAGTGCATTGGCATATAGGTGTGCTTGGTGTTGTTCTTTTAGGAAAAGAGATTCTCACCCTCCTCATTTGATTTCAAAAAGAAGAATTTGGTTTGTAAAAGTCTTTGCTTGTCTTTGATTTGATGTTCATGACTCTTGATTGGAATGATTTTTGGTTTTGAAAAAAAAAGAAAAACACTCTCTTCCCTCCGGTAAGTAGGCATACTGAACAGTAAAGTGAACATTTGCACAAGAATATTGCATGGTTTTACTTTTCTATCAAAACATCATGCGTTCACCTAACCATACAAGTTAAAATTAACGGTAGTTATAGGTTAAAATTTACTTAGTAACTTGAGTGATACATTAGAGACATGTTCAAGCGTCGTAAAACGTAGGAGATGTCGTTATTTTGTCATCATTACATTCTGGGACTCACACAGTTCTTCCACGTACCATCGGTATATCGAACGGCCTTTCACATACCCTTGAGGTATATAGAAAGGTACTTCACATAATTGATTGTATATCGGAAGGACCCTTGTGTACAGTCATGCATTAGACATCACTACTACCGATTGGAGCTCCCATGTACCTTGATTATATCGGGAGACCCCACTAGGGTACCTTATTTATCTGAGAGGAGCCCTTTGGCCATCTTGTTAGGAGCCATACACCAACAATAGCATTCGGGGAGATTACTACGCACGTACCCTCGAGGTATATCACGAGTGGCACCTTGTTGACAATCCTAGTGAGAGACCTGACTTTTGAACTCCTCCTGTCACTTTAAGTCTTCTTGTTTTGACCTATAGTTTGAGTAGGGAAGTATTTCGGTGTGTTTTCTTTTAGATTTTCAGACCCTAGGTTAGATAGGAACTGTAGAAACTGGCTGAGTTAAGATAGTCCAGAAGAGTACAGGGCTTGCCACCTGATTTTATTCATATTTCAAGAGAAAATCCTATGGAAGCTATCGACCAAGGAGCTGCTACCACCTCCCATGTGGGAGATCATGTGGTGGTGGAAACTGGAGTACCATATTCTTCACACTCGCCTCCCTTGGTCCAACATCCTTCCTGGGAAGATTCATCATTCCATTCTCCCGTAGAAGGACATGTTGATGATGTTTCTCGCCCAAATTTTGGTCCTAATGCTGCATTTTGGGAAACCCCTGTAGGTCAAGCTATTGCTTCATTTGGCACCCATGCAATCTATTCTAACTTGGAAGAAGAACACAGGCAATACCGTGCTGCTATCCTCTATGCACAAGAGATTGATAAGCAGATAGATAACATCTTAGGTCCATCACTACCAAGATCCACATCTATTCCTAGGGGATATCGTTCACTCTCCGAATCTATTAGACCCATCAAACCGATTATAGATCATAAATTGCCACCCCACAACCCCATTAGAATTTCCACCCCTCTCACCTCTTATTTTATGTATGTTCCAAATCCTCCCAGGTCTTTTGCATCTAGGGCCCAACCCTCAATTCCTATTTTGTCAGTACCTTTGAATGCTGGGGGGAAACCCTCGGCATGACCTATGTTATCTGATACCGGAGTTGTACCTAGTTAAGGGAAAACCTCTAACATAGAAACATCTACATTTTTTGTCCCTCCCACCCACACCAATGTGGTAAATCCCCCATCTAGATCAGGTCATCCCTCAGGGGCACAACCTGTTACCATTCATTCTTCTAGTGGTTATGGTTATCAGATACTTGTAGGTAATCATCCATCTAATCCTACAGGAACACCTCATGTTGGAATTCCATACCCTAGTAACACTTTTACGCCTTAGGGGCAACCCAACTAGTCTTACATGCCAGCCATGGGAGGGATACCTATACATACTGCGGGAGGTGCGGGAGGACCATCTTATGGAGGTCCTCCCCCTGGGGGACCTCATGGTCCCAAAGGATCTAGAAACTTTCCTCTTTATGGTCTTGGGGGTCCTATTGGTACTAGGGAACCTGGTGGCTTTCCTCCTTATGGATTTGGAGGGTTTGGTGGCCCTCCACCTAGTGGTTTCGATGGCTCTGGAGGTTTTCCACTTCCTAGAGACTCCAGAAGGTCTAGTGGTCCACCTCTTGGTGGTCTTGGTGATCTTGGTGGTCCCGGTGGTCTTGGTGGTCCCGATGGCTCTGGAGGTCCTCCTTTTGGAGTCCCTAGTGGTCCTAGCGGTCCTAATTCCGGAAATAAACCCCCCATGGGCGGATCTTTCGATGATTCTTCCTCACAGCAACCTACTTATCAATCTACCTATGGCCCTAGTGGTAATTATATGTCATATCAATATTACCAGTATGTGAAACCAAATAGACAGTTACCTTTCCTTGCAACTTTGGACTTGCCTGATTTGTCCAATTTGATTAATGATCCCATTCAGCACAATCCCTCGTGGCCTCCCATTCTGGTAAAGTTACCATCAGATATTCTGAAATTTGATGGGAAGAGGGGTGAATATACATGGAACCATGTTATGAATTTTCATTTGTGGTGTTCCTCGAAATACCTCATGGATGATTCCGTTCGGTTACGACTCTTTCAGCGAACTTTGATCGGTATGGCCGCGAAGTGGTACATTGAACTCCCCCAACATTCATTTGTGGATTTTGGCTCATTGGCAACCGTATTTCTTATGCACTTTCATCTCCCTATTCATTATGAAACATGCACTGAATTTTTAACTTCTCTGCAACAGAACACCTCCACCCACATTTCTGATCATATTCATGAGTGGAGAAGGCGGAGAAGGCTTATTAAGGCCCCTATTCTAGATAAGTTGTTAGCTGATTGGTTCACTAAGTCCTTCTTGCCTCCTATTTCCTGATATGTGGCCATAGGTGGTGTCATTACCAAAGAGCAGGCTATTAGTCGGGCTTAGTACCTAGACTTGCTCTATTCCCAGTCTGGGACTCTTTATGACCTGATTCCTCAAGCTCCTCGCCCCAACACTAACCCTGCCAAGCCACCAGAAAAATTACTTGTTGATGGGATTGTTGGTTCAATCTAGTCCCCATCCGTAGCGAAACCTACCAAGCAAACCCAAACTGCTACTCCTTCGACTCCCAAGGTTTTTGCCGAGGTCAATTCTATTCAAAGTACTCAATCCTTGGGTAATAAAAAGAAAGGTAAAAATCGAAATAAAAATCCTGGAAACCAACGAGAAACCCCACGATCAACCAATAATGACAACAACAAAGAGAAAAGGAAGGCTAAATATCCTTGTTTGTTATGCGGTGGTGACCACTTTTCAAAGGATTTTCCCCATTGGGACAAAATATCCCAGTTTTTTAAGTCTAATCCTGCACATGCAGTACTTACGGATCCGTTTCCCTCTCAACAACAACTGGTAGACCACATGTCTAACGAGGGTAACTCTAGTTCATCAAAGGAAATTTGTATGATGTCCTCAAATACCATCCATTTGCAAACTTGGATCCAAAATTATGATAAACCTACAGATCTGAAAGAAGATCAATCTTCTTCAGGGAAAGCTCCCTCTACTAGTTCTCTGAAATCCTCGTCTACTTTTCCCTTGTCTATCGAGAAGCCTACTCTCGACATGATTTTGCGCCCACCAAAGAGTACTCTTCGAAAGGCTGTCTTTAATCCCAAAGCTTGAGATGCTCAATTTTATAATGTAGTTGAAGATCTCGCTCAGGAACCTTGTGCAATGTCTACCCTAGAAGTACTCCAAAGTTGCCCCACATATCGCAAGAACTTGTTGACGGGTTTAGGAGATTTAGACCCATATAACATTAACTTGATTCACTTCAATGTTGACAACTATAAACCTAGATTACCGCATAAACTTTCTTTTCAAATCATTACGAAAGTAGTGGGAAAGAAAGTCTTTCAAACGGTACTAGATGAAGGAGCTTCGACCTCGGTGTTATCTCTGAATTGTTGGAGAGCTCTCAGCTCTCCCGAGCTTGTAACATCACCTACGACCCTTAAAGCCTTTGATGGATGGATTTTCCAACCCCATGGTCTCATATCATCCCTCACGGTCGAACTAGGGGGGAAAACCATTTCCATCCAAGTAGAAGAGGTAGATGCCCCTTTGGATTATAACCTCCTTTTAGGAAGGAATTGGTTCTATGCTATGTCTGATGTTGCTTCAACAGTATTTTGGACGGTCCAATTCCCGAATCTTGGGATAATTTTTACCATTGACCAGCTTGATTTCTGTACATCGAATGTTACAACTGCCACGGCTAATAACATCCCCATGTTAGGTCAGTCCCCTCCTCCTTACTAGTCGATTGGGGTAGGTATGCTAAAGGATTCATCCCTTATGGGGATTTTTCCGTCTACTCCTCCTAGCACGGATACCGCGATAGTACATATGATTTCCTCATTTTATTTTGAGCCTAGGGGCACAAATTTTGTTGAGTCCACCTCATTGAGCCCACACGAAGCTATGTATGACACCATTAAAACTTGTTCCAATGACCGCACTGATGACCTTCATTTAGTGGCTTTGAATCCTTACCATTTACTGTACTGGTTAGAACCTTCTCTTCCAATTCTATATTATCTCTCTGAGACTTTTCCTTCTGACGAGTCCATTATAGAGATAATGAATACGACTAAGCCCATTTGGGAGGATCACCATCATAGATCCATGTTCCTCCCCAATACCAGTTTAGGAAGCCATGATTTTGCATCCTTGTTTCTTACCGATATTGTCAATGTTCCGCAAAGTCCTATATTGTTGCAAGACATAAATTCTGAAGGAAACCTTTGCAACATTACTCAGACAAACCCAATTGACATATCAGCCAAGCCTGATGTTATTGAGCACATTCATGTTCAGAAGAACTGCTCCACAGATGAATTTGAAGCATTTAAGGCACTTTTTAAGGAATTCTGTGATATTTTTGCTTGGTCCTATGAAGATATGCCAGGGTTTGACCCTTCCATTGTGGTCCATGAGATTAAAAATTATCCCATGGCTAAACTTGTTAGGCAGAAACTTAGGCAAGTCCATCCTAGGAAGGTCGTAGCTATTAAAGCTAAGATTGAGAAACTTCTGAAAGGCGGTTTTATTTATCATGTACCTCTGAAGAAATAGGTATCGAATGTTTTCCCTGTCAATAAAAAGCAAGGCACCATTAGATTCTGCATCAACTTCATGGATTTAAATAAATCTTGTCCGAAGGATAACTTTCCTACCCCGCACATCGATCAGATTATCGACAACTGTGTTGGAAGTGTCATATTTTCATTCATGGATGGATTCTCTGGCTACAATCAGATTGAGATATTGCCCTCTGATTAGCATAAGATGGCATTCATTTTCCCATGGGGAACCTTTGTGTATAAGAAGTTACCTTTCAGCTTGAAAAATTCTGGAGCCACATTCCAGTGTGCGGTGTCTTATCCGTTTCACGACATTAAACATATTGTTGAACTGTACCTTGATGACCTCCCTGCTCATTTACAACAACGAGAGGACCATCCTAGTCATATTAGAGACATATTCTTGATATGTAGTCATTATAATATACGGCTCAATATGCATAAATGTGTTTTTTGCATTGAGACGGGACGTTTGCTTAGCTTTGTGGTATCCAAAGATGGCATCCGGAATGATCCTTTGAAGATTGCCTCTATCATTAATCTACCAACCCCAACCAACATCCTTGAACTCCAAAGTTTACAGGGGAAGGAAAAATTTATTCATCATTTTGTGTGCAATTTCTCTAAGAAAATGCACAGTTATATGCGTCTCCTCAAGAAGAACACTCCATTCTTCTCGGATGACCAATCCCAACGTGCCTTTGATAATCTTAAGCATGCTATGAATATTTCACCTGTGATACACCCCCCGAATTATTCAAAGGACTTTCTCTCTTATATTGTTGCCTCCACTACTACCATCACCATGGTTTTAGTGCAGGACAATATCCACGGTTAGGAGCATGTGATTTACTATGCCAGTAAAAAACTTATTGATTCTTAAACCCATTATTCACATGTGGAGAAGCTAGCTTTGGCCACGGTCATTTCCATGAACAAATTTCATCACTACATTCTACTTCGCACTAGCACCATATTTGCAGACCAGAACCCGATGTACTACATTCTGACTTGTCAGGTACTTGGGGACAAGTACTCGCATTGGATCATCATCCTTCAGGAGTTCGATCTCAATTTTGCCAAGGCTACATCAAAGAAATACTTGGTTTTTGCTGAGCTTATATGTGACCTTCCCTGTGCTTCCACGGAATCTGAGCCCAATGATTCATTTCCAGATGAATTCATGTTCCTAATTAGCACTACTAATCCTTGTTATGGATATTTGCTGATTTATCTCCAGACCCAACGTTTTCAACCGCATCTATCTCACGATGATCATCACCGCATCCGTCACCATGCGAAATACTATCTTATCTTAAATCATACCTTGTATAGACGTGGGATTTATTCCATTCTATGGAGATGCCTCACTCATGAGGAGGATGACCACATGCTGAATGATTGCCACTCTAGAGCATGCGGAAATCATTTATTTGGGATGGCTACAGCCCAGAAAATCCTTCGCACTGGCTATTTCTAGCCTTCTGTCTTCAAAGACTATCATGAGGCTATTAAGAAATGCCCACCTTGCCAACATTTTTATTTGAAAAAGCGCACCCATCCTGCTCCGCTTCATCCCGTCATTGCCGTTGGCCCTTTTTCCAAGTGGGGGATTGACTTCATGCATTATAAGCCTACCTCAATGGAGGGGCATGGTTACATCATCGTAGCTATGGATTATTTCACAAACTGGGCTGAGGCCATGCCTACATACGCAGAAGATGGTAATACTGCTGCTCTCTTATTGTTCAATCATATCATATCTAGATTTGGAGTTTCGCAGTCCATCGTCACTGATCACAGATCTTATTTCTGTAATCAAATGATGGAGGAATTGAGTGCCAAGATAGGTTTTTGCCATGAAAACTCTATGCCATATTATCCGCAAGCTAATGGTCAGGTAGAGGCCATTAACAAGGTTTTGAAAACTATGCTTCGTCAGATGGTTGGAGATCATAAATCCAATTGGAATCTCATTATTTTTTCCGCTCTTTGGGATTATCAAACTTCCATGAAAATAGCTACTGGTTTCACGCCATTCTAGCTTGTCTATGGACTTGAAGCTGTCTTGCCGATCCAATGTCAGATTCCATATTTACAACTTGTCGACGAACTTCTCTCAGACACTTCCGCTGAGGAAGCAAGATTTTTGTACTTAAATAACCTTGATGAGACTCATAGAGATGCTGCCTTCGCTAATGAGGCACATAAGAAACATGTCAAGGAATATTACGATAAATCCATCCAACCTCATTTTTTCAATGAGGGTGACCTAGTTTTGACTTATGACTAGAGATATGACAAGCTAGGGAAGGGTAAGTTCGAGTCCATGTGGTATGGACCTTTCATTATTTCCAAGGTGTTAGAGAAAGGAGCCTATGATTTAGTTGATTATGATGGAATCCCTTTGGGGAAACCTCGCATTGGGTTGTACCTGAAAAGGTACTATGCCTAGGTTTTCTTGGATGGTATCTTATATATATGTATATTGATTGACTTTCAGTGTGCTTTCAGTATTTTCAAGATGGTTTTGAGTTTTAGTGTCTGCATCTATTTATACCATGTTTTGGTCATGCAGATGGATTTCTATGGCTTTGCTAATGGTGCTTGCCACCACACCTTGAATCTAGCCTTGGCTGCTTGGGTTCTCTATTCCCCAGCTGAATATTTGGTCAGTTCAGGAGCAGTTTTCTTAGGTCCCGCTACTAATAACATCGTCGAGTATGAAGTAGTCATCAGTCTTCTCACTGAAGCTGCCCCCCAGGATGTCCATGATCTAGTAGTTTTGATGGAATCTTACCTCGTGGTTTGTCATTTAAACCATGTCTACACCATTAGGAACCCGGTGCTCCTCCGCCTCTTCCGGAGGGTATGTTTCTTAGAAAGATCATTTGGAAACATTACCTATAGGCATATCCCTAGGGAACATAATGTAGTTTCTGATTCATTGGTTAATTACATCCTAGATTGGCATATTTCCCATTCATGACATTAAATCAAACATGGTACCTTGTAAATAAACATTTAAAGACACATAGAACTCATAGAAAATGCATTTATCCATTTGAGACATATAAACACCGTGTAAAAGTCTGTATATATATATACGAAAAAGTTTTACAAAAATAGGTCTCGAGACCTCATCTGAAGCACGTAGGCTTTCAGGAAAAATCATCATACAAAAAATCCTGAAGCTATTAGCTTTCAGTATACATGTCTCATCCACTAATGGTGCTCATGATAGCACATCACTGCTCGAGCCACCCTACGTAGTAGCCTGCTGAATCGGCCTGGTACTCCCGTCATAGATCTC
Source organism: Pseudotsuga menziesii (assembly GCA_001517045.1). Lineage (NCBI taxonomy): Eukaryota > Viridiplantae > Streptophyta > Pinopsida > Pinales > Pinaceae > Pseudotsuga > Pseudotsuga menziesii. The sequence goes on from LPNX010675943.1 coordinate 113,112, forward strand.
TGATATTTAGTCGGGACATCATCTATATCAGCATCTGGGATGTCTAGAGTCAACCTCTCTAGGTTCTCCTCTGGATCCCAAGTGATATCATCACCCTATGGCATGAAGCGAGCTCCGGCTCACCTGTCTAATGGAGATGCTCCTCCAGGCCTCACTGCTTCAACATCTGCATGAAGACAAACAAGTCTCGTCACTTATCATAAAAAATATAAAACATAACAAAATTTTCCATTGTTAGGGTTTCTTTCATCGTACCAATGTCACCCCACTGCCCTCCAGGTGGTAGTGGTAGGTCAGGATCACCTGTAAAAGCTGTGCCCGCATAGGCATAGTCCTCAACCATGAGCATTTGATCCTACAGTCATCTGAAGAATGGATCATCAAACTTCACTCTACCCCTACCCGCTCCTGTGCGAGCCATGACCTGGACCCACCTCAGCATATGGGGGTCTTGTGCTCTGAGACTCTTGAACGTCACCTGGGGCCTCATATATGGGACCCTCTCAAAGAAGAAGCAAGCTAAGATGGAACCAAAGCTAAACTGCTTCACCTCTCCCTACCAACATTTAGTCAGGTGATCCTTGAAGATTGGAAGAAATACTTCCACCCAGTTGAACACCGGAGGTGCCATAGCCTTTAGGTCATACATAATATGTGCCTTGGAAGCATGATGTACACCCTTCCTCCCTTCCACCCTCTGCATGGTGAGCATAACAATCCATAGAGCCTTGTCTGTCACTGCCCTGATGGGGATTTTCTTCCCCGATGTTCCTATACTTGGTACACATTGCCAATCTATAAGCTCTCTAGTGGTAATGTCCCCACCACGGGAACCTGTCAGTGAGATGGGGGCACCCCATCTTGATAGGCTAGTCAGGAAGTAGATATCCTCTACCTCCACTGTAAGTATGTGTGCCCCCACCTCGAAATAATGCTATTATGGATTCCACATTCTCAATATGTGTTCCAGTAATCTCTCATGGGACACCATGCTTGGTGTCCAGAAGAACTTTAAGAGCCCATAGTTTTGGAGTGTGGCAATGCAAACCGGATTCCTTTCAACAGCAGCATCCTCGTCATCATGTGTTCTTTCCTTCCATATCACCATATTTTGGACACCTAGACCTACCAAAAACAACAATGGTATGCATTAATATCATCTTTGAGTCATTGCAAATCAAAAGAATGAATGAATCTTGTCCATATCATTTGTTTAAATTCTCCATAGCTGACACCGCCTATGCCCCATTGGAGACAGGCGGTGGCACCACCTATCCACCGTATTCTTGGCGTGGTTCTCGGGTGGTACCGCCTATCCCATGAGGGGTAGCCGCAGTGCCCGCATATTGGATTTTAGGGCTTTCCAAGTAGGCCCAAAACCCCACCAAATCCCAAAATAGAAGCTATGAAATGAAAGATAAGGGTCTTATCTATTACCTGCAACTGACGAGACTGAAAACAAATGGTGGGAACTCCCGGTATCAGCTGTGGAAGATCTGGCTTGAAAATGGTCCAAGTGCTCTCTGCTGGAGGTAAATAGTGAAATCTTTTGATTTTTTACTATTTACTTGCCTTATATAGACATTTTTTGGGTCTGATTTACTATAGTTTTGATATTACATCATGTTCTGGTCATAATCCCTTAATGTTGATTTTGAATGCATTTGACACTTATTAATGAGTCGTCTGCAGGTTTACTTTAGTAAGAAGCTTTGGAAAGTTTGTTTATGGCTTTTTCATAATTTCACAAAACAGAAAAGGTCATCGAGCATTTATTAGGACACTTTGTCACGCTTGTAAAAATATAGTATCAAATTTCCGAGTCTAGTTCAAGTTACTTTCCAGGTTTGTAAAATACGACATTGTGTAAAGAAGCATCATGGAGTTCTCTTTTCACCTCTTTTTCAGGCTCCTTAAGCACAAAAATGTCATCGAGTCCGTTTCCAATTCTTTCCACGCTTGTAAAATATTACGTTGTGTAAAGAAACCTCTTGGAGTTCTCTTTAATCCCTTTTTAGGCTCCCTAAATATGAAAAGATCGTCGAGCGATCTTGTCTTCTTCACGCTCATTAAAGTATTTGAAGAATCGCTCGTCCGACAGTAGGTTATCTCTTTCTCGGTTCAGATAGGACTATTTACGAGAAAGGAACACTCCAACCAATCATGAATCGAAGAGTTCTCTAAGTTATGATTTTATACTTTTTCGGGCCTTAGAGACTACATCATACAAAAAAGGACCCCCATGGAGTTTTCTTCTGTCTTCATTCAGACTTTCTAAACATGAACGATACCGAGTTTTCTTTCAGTGGAGTCGTTAAACTTAAACATTGAGAGACCCATTTTAGGAATGAACCCCTCCTCTCTTAGGTTCATAAAACATATGAGACTGGACTTGTCTTTTGACAAGCTATATCGAGTGTTTGTTACCCTCTTTGAACTCATAAAACCAAAAAGAGGCACTCATCAATCATGATGGGAGAAATGGGAACAAAAATCATTTTGCAAATAATGGCAGTTGTTTGTCGTTACCTTTGAACATGGCACTTGTCTGTACAATCATGTCAGTTAATTGGGTATTTAGTTGATCTCCGTGACGATCCACTTTCATGAGTCATGCCAATCCTTTGATTATTTTAAAAGAATGCATTGTCCACTGTCGCATTGTGTATCTATCCTATCTAGTCATGATGCCAAGTCATTTTGTCATGCCGCCTGATGTTCAAAGGGGATCTGAAGAAGTTTTACCTCTACAGTCTACATAGATTTTGTGTCAATATCTTTGAGTTAGTCATATGGTTACTACATTCACATCATTCTAGAACTATGTTCTGAGTTTCATTTCATCGATGTGGGACTCATCATGGCCCTCCTTCGACGAGACTATTACCGTCGACATCAGCTCATCATCCAGGAAGTAGTCTTAGAAACAGTATTTAGTACCTTGAGATCTGTATGCCTTAATGATAGATTATCTCTCTCTCGACATAGGTTCACATCATTGACCTTTGATCAATAGAATCAACTGGGTGTTCGACATCAGGACATCTATTCTCACTCAGTAGATTGTACTAGGGTACCTTGGGAATCATTGACATTAATGGTGATCTCCCTCGCACTTGTTAATGGTTCACATCATTGGTTGGTAATCAAGTGGTTTCTACCATGTTCGACTTCATATCATTGTAATCACATGGATAGAATTGTACTTTGTGGAAGACAAGACGAAGACCCTGGGCATTTGTTTAAAAGTGATCATTGCTTTTTCCCCAGTTTGTGATGGAGTTTTGTATATCTAGCATGTATCCACATTTGTATGGTTGTGGCTATGCTCAAATTTGCATCTATATGACATAGATCTACATTGTATGTCTGGTAGCTATGTCCAATTTTGAGTCCTCTATCACATGGATCTACGTTGTATTCTAGTAGCCATGCTTGTTTATGCCACTCATGGATCTACTTTGTAATGTTCTGCAGCTATGAGTTTGGTTACTTGTGTCTATGAGTCAACATACTGATGTACTACAGATGCCTACCCGACTGCATACTCCGATCAAGTCGACATTTTCATCTCCTGGCGACAACTTATTCTCAAAGCTCTTGTTTATCATATCACTCTAAGACTCATGCTTTGGGGGGCATCTTGTTATACCAAAATCCTATCACCATCATGTGATAAGACATTTGACATACCTACTTCCCCTGAATCCCAACTTCTGGAGTGAAAACTAAATGGTTTTTTATCAATATGTCATACAAATTCCCAGCATTGTCCATGCCCCATTATCTAGGAGCGGTACCCCTGTTCGCACCGCCCATCATATGTGTTCCATAAGCGGTGCCACTGCTTGTTAGCCTTGTTCCATAGGCAGTTATTACCAGAACCGCTCTATCATAGAAGGAGAAGCACGGTACCCTGGGTAAAAAGGGAAAAGAGAAGTTTCTCAAGGCTTCTAGATGATAAGCCTCATGTATTGCCTTATCCTTATTGTTGTGGTTTGGTTGAGCTCGAGATCCCTCATTCTAGGATCTTAGAGGCCACCTCACCAACTAATTTCTCAACCATCTCTATCCATTAAAGCCCTATAAATATGAGCTCATAGCCATGGTTGAGGGGAGAACATTGAAGGTATTGTTAGGTTGTTGGATTGATTATTGGCCCAAGATCATTTGGAGAGAGCATAGAGAGCTAGAGTCGGAGCTTTTGTGGATGAAGAGATGGTTTCATGGAGATGCATGTCAACACTAAGGCTTGGTTGTAAAATTCTTCATATTTCTAATGCAAGTTGATTTTTTGTCCCATATATATTGTTGATGTTTGATTTCAGATATATATTGCTAGATTCCTTAGTCACTAGCATAGATTAGTAGATCATATTCTGGTTGCTTTGATCTATTTCATGTTGAGCTTGATTGCAGGTACATAGGTGAACTATCAAATCCTTGTATTCGAGATATCTACAACATCTAGGGAGAGTTATCAACCTCTATGATCTATTTGTTCTGGATCTGGACCATTCAGACCAGTGGAACACCTTGCTATCCGTAGGAGGTGAAATATTCCAGCCAACAAATTTGACAACTCTGCTAGGGAAAAGTATTCAGTTGTTCTAATCTTCCTCAGTCTGTAACTCTTGTCTGAATCCAGGCTCCGTTTTCTTCAACTCTTTTCAGTCATATCCACTTTCTGATTTGTATTATTTGGGTTTGAAATTTCCATATCTGTTCAGATCTGAGTCATTTCGGTTTTTTATGCTCTGTTACCACTTTCAATTCAACAATATTTTCCTTGATCTAATCTTTTTTATATGATCCATCGTTCTCTTTTTTGTTTTGGGCATCTACAAGGAACCGTGGCTATGCTTTGTACAAGGAGTGGTGCCAGTGCCTGAACATAGTGAGTAGTAAGCAGTGCCACCACTTGTAACCCATTTTCCAAGAGCGGTGTTGTCTTGGAAACGCTCTATCAACACCTACGAAGCGTGGTGCTACGTAGGCATTAGTCCAAAACTCTTTTTCCTCATTTTTCTTTGTAAAAATTTGGAATTGTGATTGCTTTTAGTTTTGTTATCAGGATTTTGTTATTGAATCTGATGTGTGTGGCTTGTTGCTTTTATGGTTTAAGATTGATTTCAGTGGAATTTCAAAAGTTTGTTTAGTCTTTTTTATTGTTCATCCGCTTCTTGCTTGTTGGTTGTGCTTAAAGAAGGATTTCTTGTTTTCTGAAAGTTAGGGTGCTCATTGAACTCTCTTTTCATTGCATATACTGAAAGAAGAACACTAGATTAGCATCTAGATTTCATTTCTTGCTTGCTTAGTAATTTTCTTTTTATTTCCTTAAAAAAATAAAAGTTTTGCTTGAGATTAGGACATCATATTTGAGCGTTGGATTTGGGTTTTCTGATTGGATTTACAAGCTTTCAAGACCTTTATGATCTTTTGTCTCTCATGCATATAGGACTATCTCAATCAAAATATAAAAAATGGTAGTTTTAAGTTAGATTTGCTTATGTTTTTGAGAAATTTGAAAAGTTAGAGTGCATTGGCATATAGGTGTGCTTGGTGTTGTTCTTTTAGGAAAAGAGATTCTCACCCTCCTCATTTGCTTTCAAAAAGAAGAATTTGGTTTGTAAAAGTGTTTGCTTGTCTTTGATTTGATGTTCATGACTCTTGATTGGAATGATTTTTGGTTTTGAAACAAAAAGAAAAACACTCTCTTCCCTTTCGTAAGTAGGCATACTGAACGGTAAAGTGAACATTTGCACAAGCATATTGCATGGTTTTACTTTTCTGTCAAAACATCATGCATTCACCTAACCGTACAAGTTAAAATTAACAGTAGTTATAAGTTAAAATTTACTTAGTAACTTGAGTGATAGGTTAGAGACGTGTTTGGGGATTGTAAAACATAGGAGCTGTCATTATTTTGCTAGTATTACATTCTAGGACTCGCGTGGTTTTTCCACGTACCGTCGGTATATCGAACAGCCTTTCACGTACCCTTGAGGTATATAGAAAGGTACTTCATGTACTCGATTGTATATCAGAAGGCCCCTTGTGTACAGTTATGCATTAGATAGCACTACTACCGATTCGAGCTCCCACATACCTTGACTATATCGAGAGACCCCACTAGGGTACCTTATCTATCTGTGAAAAGCCCTTTAGCCATCTTGTTTGGAGCCATACACCAAAAACAACATTTAGGGAGATTACTAGCAGCATGTACCCTCGAGGTATATCATGAGTGGCACCTACTTGACAATCCTAGTGAGAGACTTGACTTTTGAACTCCTCCTGTCATTTTAATTCTGCTTGTTTTGACCTATAGTTTGAGTAGGGAATTCTTTTGGTGTGGCTTTTTTTCATATTTTCAGACCCTAGGTTAGATAGGAACTGTACAAACTGGCTAAGTTAAGACATTCCAGAAGAGTACAGGGCTTGCCACCTAATTTTATGCCTATTTCAGGAGAAAATCCTATGGAGCTATCGATCAAGGAGCTGCTACCACCTCCTGTGTGGGAGATAATGTGGTGGTGGAAAGTGGAGTACCATATTCTTCACACTCACCTCCCTTGGTCCAACATCCTTCCTGGGAAGTTTCATCATTCCATTCTCCTATGGAAGGACATGTTGATGATGTTGCTTGCCTATATTTTGGTCCCAATGCTGCATTTTGGGAAACCTTTGTAGGTCAAGCTATTGCTTCATTTGGCACCCGTGCAATCTCTTCTGACTTGGAAGAAGAACACAGGAAAAACCGTGCTACTATCCTCTGTGCACGAGAGATTGATAAGCAGATAGATAACATCTTAGGTCCATCACTACCAAGATCCACATTTGTTCCTAGGGGATATTGTTCACTCACCGAATCTATGAGACCCATCGAACTGATTATAGATCGTTCGTTGACACCTCGCAACCCAGTTCAAATTTTCACCCCTATCACCTCTTATGTTATGTCTGTTCCAAATCCTCCTAGGTATTTTGCATCTAGGGCCCAACCCTCAATTCTTGTTTTTTCGATACCTTTGAATGCCAGGGGGCAACCCCCAGCACAACCTATGTTATCTGATACCAGAGTTGTACCGAGTTAAGGGTAGACCTCTAACATAGAAACATCTACATTTTTTGTCCCTCCTGTTACCACCTAAGTTGTACTTAGTGGTTTTTTATCAAGTGAGCCTGGTGAACCGGACAAGGATAACTTGTTCAAACTTCAGAAGACCTTTGGAAGTACATATGGGAAGTGCTTGTTCTACTATATCACGTGTTCATACCCCATGGGGGAATTGTAATAAATGTTCTAGCATGATAGTGTCTGTAAATGACTTGGTCTCTTAAACTTTATTTTTCAATCCGATTAGCCCAGGGTGTTTTTTTCCCTTGGTTATTATTGGTTGTTGAATAAACGACTGATAATTTTTTAGTTTTTCACTCCATACCTCCAAAGTTGGGGTGGTCGTCTTGGCATTTAGGCCTATTGAGGTTATTAGAGTCTATGTGTCAATGTATAAACATGCTAGGAATCATGGTTGAGTCATATGAACATGTCTAAGTCCCCCTAGGTTTTTTCAATTTTTTAGTTTTTTCAGTGTTTTTTATTAAAATTTAATTTTTCCAAAACTCAGGCTATTTTTTAAATAGTTTAATTGGAAAAATCGATTTTGTAATAAAAGTGGGCCAAATAATCAATTTCAGTCATGTAGGTGCTCGTTTTCAAGGTAAGAGGACCATGTAAACCCATGGACCCACTATTTCCTAGATTTGAGTGATTTTCCATCACTCAGGTCAGAAAGCCCCAAAAATCAATTATTGATTATTTTAATTAATAAATTGATGAATAATGGAGCAAATCCAAAATCATAGATCAATGGATTCTCAGCCGATTTGATTGAAATCAGTCAGATCTAAACTAGATTGACTGGATCTAACAAATCCTTGAATGAAGGAGGTGATCAAATCAGATCCAGAGTTGATCTTCAGCTGTCTTTATGGGGAATTGCACCCTCTCTCTCTCCTCCACACGTGTGGACTCTCCTAGATGCTCTGTGGACTAATGTGTTAGTTTATGGGTTGATGTGTCGGCTCAATCAGCCCCTCGGTTGACAAGTAGGCTCAGTTCAGCTTCAGATCTGCATTGATTGACTCTCCATCAGCTGATTTGATCTGTCTCCTTGGGATTTGCGGCCCCGGGGGGATGGATCTCCTATTTTTTGTATAAATCCAAGCACAAGCTCCCTTTTCCAAGCTAGTTAGAACTAGGATTGAGGTGCTACTACTATTGTACTATTGTTATTGTTCATTCAAAATAAAGAGAAGCTTTGGAGGCAAGATGGTGTTATGCCATTGTATGTGTGAATGATCATTGCCATTTTTTACTGAGGTAACCTGTATCTATGTTCATAATTTGCTAATTGCTTATGGAGTCATTGCTAATATTGATAATAAGCTTATTATAATCTTGATAGGAAAGGTGCTTTTCAATAAGTTTATTGGCCATCTCTTTCCTTTGATGCATGTTTAGAGATCTAGATTCAGCATGTTTTATAAGTTTATATGCATGTTATTTTGAATCTCTGTGTATGTACTAATTGGATCTTATGAGTATTTCAACAAAATTTTTTATTTCAGCTGAGCTGTAGGTTCCTAGATTAGAGAGGATGCTGATCTAGTTTGCTTCTTCACTCTCTCCAAAAAATTCGAAAGGCATATTCCCTTGGCATTCCACCTGAAAGCTCCACGATGGATCTTCAAGGATACCATCATTTCTCTCCTCCTCTTCCTCCTTCAAAATCAATTCTTTTACCTGGTTACTTTGTTCACATATTTGATATTGTTTAGATATATTATCTTAAAGTAAATTTAACATAGATCTATCTTCTAAAATCCCATAATCTAGATCTTGTTCTTAAAAGGTTTCATAAGCATTCTAGATCTAGCTTTAGAAAAATCGTCCTTTTTGCATGGAATTTTAAAGAGAATTTGTAGCTTGCAAGCATTAGATTTCTGTTTTCTATTGCAAAAGATAAATCTAGCAATCAATGCACATCATATTGGCTGCCTAAAAGGCAAGCGAAGATCCCAAGGAAAGCTTGCTTTCCTTGGTTCCCTTTTCACCCTTTTTTAATAGTTTTAACTTAGCTTTTTTTTGGTTAAAAGTAAGCTGACTCAAAGGTACTTTCAAAGTGCTTTTGGGAATATTTCAGTCTAATAAGCTTTCTAGTTTTTAGCAAGTATAATAGAAAAGAGGAGGAGCTGCTGTTCGAAAGTGACTTTTGGGCCTTCTGAATCCCCCCAGGGGTCTCCCTTTTTGACTGAAATCTTTAATTTTTGCACTTTGTAAGCTCTTTGACAAGGAAAATGTACTTTGACAAGGCTTATTCCAAAACCAGAAAAGGTGTGGGCATCGTGATCATCTCTCCTTCAGATAAAATCTACAACTTTGCATTCATGTTAGATTTTGAAGCATCAAACAATGTAGCCAAGTATGAGGCATTGCTCCTAGGGTTAGAAACCGCTAAAGATATGGGGATAAAGATTTTGAACATAAAAGGTGATTCAGATTTAGTTGTCCTCCAGATTAAGAATCAGTATCAATGCAAAAATGATAGACTAAGAAAGTATAGAATTACAACATGGGACACTATGGAGTGGTTTGATGCACTTAACATTCAAAATATCCATAGGGAAATGAATGGGTTAGTAGATAAATTAGCAGTAGAAACATCCACCCTCCATGCATCGCATGAAATGATTAGTGGGAATGGAAAGATGGAAATTAATTTCAGACCTTCAATTCCAGATAATATAGATCACTGGCAGGTGTTTAAGGATGATGAACAACTTTTGAGATTCAACCACAATCTACAAGAGTTTGAAGGTTTCAAGATCAGTTATCAGCAAGAGGGTAAAGAGTATCAGGAGTGTGAGGATAATGTAAGGAATCACATCCTGAGTAGCTTTATAGCTTTCGAGAATCTTTTTGATCGACAGGATCATCATAAAAAACACAAGGAAGAAATAAAGATTGGGAATTATATGGAAATAAACATAGGAACTAACAAGCACCCCAAGTTAATAAAAATTGGAAAGGGTACTTTGGGAAAGGAAAGGAACAATTTGATCAACTTAATCAAAGAGTATAGAGATGTGTTGGCCTTTAGTTATGATGAGCTTAAAGCCTATCGGGAGGATGTGTTTCAACACACTATTCCCCTCACAGAAGAAGCTAATGAGGTCAAACCTTTCCGACAAAAACTTAGGTGAATAAATCCTAAGTTGGCCCCCATTGTGCAGAAAAAACTTCAGAAGATGTTAGCAGCAGGGATCATATCACCTACAAGACATTCATCTTGGTGCTCCAACTTAGTTGTGGTCAGAAAGAAGAATGGGTCAATTAGAATATGTCTATATTTTAGAAATCTAGATACATCATGCCTCAAAGATAATTACCCATTACCCGACATGGAAACATTACTTCAAAGAGTAACAGGATTAGGAATGATGTCCATGTTGGATGGATTTTCTGGTTATAGCCAGGTGTTGGTAAATAAGGGGGATCAACATAAGACTACATTCACCACACCTTGGGGTACCTACAAATTTCTAAGAATTCCTTTTGGCTTATTGAATGCGGGTGCCACCTTCCAAAGAGCCATGGATTTTTCCTTCAAAGAACTTATAGGCAAAATAATTGAAATATATCAAGATGACTTAACTATTTTTTCAAAGGAAAGATCTAACCACATAAGTCATCTTAGGCAGGTTTTTATAAGATGTCAGAAATATGGTATTTCCTTGAACCCCTCCAAGTCAATCTTTGGAGTTGATGAAGGCAAGTTGTTGAGGCACATCATTTCTAAGGATGGTGTCAAGGTTGATCCTGAGAGAGTTGAATCCATTAAGAAAGTCCCCTTGCCTCAGAATCTAAAATTTCTCCAGTCTTTTAATGGTCAAATCAATTTCATAAGAAGATTCATCCCAAATTTAGCATAATTAATGAAACCTCTACAAAAGTTATTAAAGAAATATGCTAAGTTTGAGTGGATAGATGAAGGGAAAGTTGCATTCAAGTCTATCAAAAATTCCATATCCATGTCCCCGGTCTTGATTAGTCTAGATTATTCCAAGGAATTCCATATATTTTCGTTTGCCTCAAATATCACCATTGCTAGTGTTTTGCTTCAAAAGAATAAGGAGGGACAAGAGAAACCTATAGCCTTTATGAGTATAGCCTTGCAAAATTCAGAGTTGAAGTATACCATAATGGAGAAACAGGCCTATGCTCTTGTCAAGTCCCTTAAACATTTCAAAACTTATATAGGTTACTCCAAAATCATTGGATATGTACCCCATGTAGCTGTTAAGGATATCATATCTTAAGAAGATTGTCTAGGAATTAGGGGTAAGTGGGTTTCAAAGATTCAAGAATATGATTTGGAGATAAAGCCTACTAAGTTAGTTAAGGGACATGGTCTTGCAAAGATGTTGACCCAAGGAAATGAAAATGCCTTAGGAATAATTTTCCAAAACAGTGATTCAGAACAAAGTGTATCAGATGAGCTTCAGAGATTAGAGCAGCACCCGTGGTACACCGACATCATATTCTTCCTCCATAACCTTACATGCCCCGATCACTTACTTGGACATAAAAGAAGAACATTAAGGTCAAAACCAACTAAGTATTGTTTGAAAAAAGATGGTTTGGGTTGGAGAAACCCCAATGGTTTAATACTTAGATGTGTCAATGAACCTGAGTCCAAGAAACTCATGGTTGAGTTCCATTCAGGATTTTGTGGTGGGAATTTTGCAGCAAAAACAACCACCCATAAAATCCTTAGAGTAGGCTACTATTGGCCGAACCTATTTTTAGATGTGCACAAGGCTATCAGAGTTTTCCCCCAGTGTCAGTTATTCACCGGAAAGCAACAAATGAAATCCTTTCCTTTGAATCCAATAGTAGTCCAAGCCCCTTTCCAGCAGTCGGGGCTTGATTTCATCGATAAGGTCAAAGATAACTTGAGTAATGGTTATTCTTGGATTCTTACCGCCACTGATTATTTTACCAAGTGGGTAGAGGTGATACGCACCAAGAGGGAAACTAATGCTATAGTCATGGATTTCTTAGAAGATAAGATTATCACAATATTGGGTGTGCCAGCTAGAATCATCATGGATAATGGCTTGTGCTTTGTTTGCTTCAAGATGTCATCTTTCTGTTTCAAGTACGGCATTGTCCTATCCCACTCATCCAATTACTATCCCCAAGGAAATGGTGTAGCTGAATCAAGTAACAAGAACTTAATGACCATAATAAAAAAAAATGTGGGTGACAATAAGAAGGCTTGGGATAGCAAGATCAAATTAGCATTATGGGCTGACAGAATCACCAAGAAAAGTTCAACCAGGAGGAGCCCTTTCAAACTAGTCTATGGCCTAGATGTCACCTTAACAATCCATTTAAAGCTTCCAGTTTATCAGCTTCTTCTGAACTTAAGCTCAGATCAAGAGGCCATTCAGAATAGAATAAACTAGTTGATCGAGCTAGATGAGAGTAGAAGAAATTCTCTTGACCAGAGTATCATAAATTCATACAAGGTCAAGAGAACCTTTGATAAGTCTACCCGGCCAGGATCCTTCCAAGTAGGTGACACAGTTTTGTGTTGGGACAAACGACGGGAGAAACCTAGGAAACATGGAAAGCTCAATAACTTATGGCTGGGACCATACATCATTGATCAAATAGCAGGAACTAACTCCTTTTATCTAAATGACCTAGAAGGAGAAAGGTTGAGCCTGCCAGTGAATGGTTTCCTCCTCAAGTTGTTTTTCACCGAGATAGTTTGATGCCTTTATTAGCATCGGTGGTTTCAGGGCCAATTTCTAAACCTTTCCCTGCATGTATTTCTAAATTTTATATATCATGTTGTTGTATCATAGATATTGTTGTATTATATTTATTTTGTACCATGTTTGAAAATTTTCCTTTGTATATTAGTTTTGTAAAATATTCCTTTTTGCACATCATAGACTAATTATGTACATCAGTTTGCTTTTATAGTTAAAAAAAAAATTTGTATACATATTACTGACAAACTCTAATTGCTATGCAGGACTCAGAGATTCCATAATTCTCACATCCTATCCTCTGGAAAGAAGATCAGTCAGAGAATGTGTCCCTAGATGGAGCCAGAATGTTACCACCTAAGTTGTACTTAGTGGTTTTTTATCAAGTGAGCCTGGTGAACCGGACAACGATAACTTGTTCGGACTTTAGAAGACCTTTGGAAATACTTCTAGGAAGTTCTTGTTGTACTATATCAAATGTTCATACCCCATGGGGGAATTGTAATAAATGTTCTAGCATGATAGTGTCTGTAAAAGACTCGGTCTCTTAGAATTTATTTGTCAATCTGATCAGCCCAGGGTGTTTTTTCCCTTGGTTATTATTGGTTGTTGAATAAACGACTGATAATTTCTGAATTTTTCACTCCATACCTCCAAAGTTGGGGTGGTCGGCTTCGCATTTAGTCCTATTGAGGTTATTAGAGTCTATGTGTCAATGTATAAACATGCTAGACACCATGGTCGAGTCATATGAACATGTCTAAGTCCCCCTAGGTTTTTTCAATTTTTCAATTTTTTAGTTTTTTTAGTGTTTTTTATTAAAATTTAATTTTTCCAAAACTTAGGCTATTTTTTAAATAGTTTAATTGGAAAATTTGATTTTGTAATAAAAGTGGGCCAAATAATCAGCTTCAGTCATGTAGGTGCTTGTTTTCAAGCTAAGAGCACCATGTAAACCCATGGACCAACTATTTCCTAGTTTTGAGTGATTTTCCATCACTCGGGTCAGAAAACCCCAAAAATCAATTATTGATTTTTTTAATTAATAAACTGATGAATAATGGAGCAAATCCAAAATCATAGATCAGTGGATTCTCAGCCAATTTGATTGAAATCAGTCAGATCTAAACGAGATTGACTGGATCTGACAAATCCTTGACTAAATAAGGTGATCAAATCAGATCCAGAGTTGATCTTCAACTGTCTTTATGGGGAATTGCGGCCTTTCTCTCTCCTCCACACATGTGGACTCTCCTAGATACTCTATGGACTGATGTGTTGGTTTATGGGTTGATGTGTCAGCTCAATCAGCCCCCCGGTTGACAAGTAGGATCAATTCAACTTCAGATCTGCATTGATTGACTCTCCATCAACTAATTTGATCTATCTCCTTGGGATTTGTGCCCCCCTGGGCTGGATCTCCTATTTTTTGTATAAATCCAACCACAAGCTCCCTCTTCCAAGCTAGTTAGAATTGGGATTGGGGTACTTCTGCTATTGTACTGTTGTTATTGTTCATTTGAAATAAAGAGAAGCTTTGGAGGCAATACGGTGTTATGCCATTGTATGTGTGGATGATCATTGGCATTTTTTACTGAGGTAACTTGTATCTATGTTCATAATTTGTTGATTGCTTGTGGATTCATTGCTAAGATTGATAATAATATTGATAGGAAAGGTTCTTTTCAATAAGTTTATTGGCCATATATTTCCTTTGATGCATTTTTAGAGATCTAGATTTAGCATGTTTTATAAGTTTATATGCATGTTATTCTGAATCTCTGTGTATGTACTAATCGGATCTCACAAGTATTTCGGCAAGTTTTTTTATTTCAGCTGAGTTGCAGGTTCCTAGATTGGAGAGGATGTTGATCTAGTTTTCTTCTTCACTCTCTCCAAAACCTTCCAAAGGCATAGTCCCTCGACATTACACCTAAAAGCTCCATGGTGGATCTTCAAGGATACCAACATTTCTCTCCTCTTCTTCCTCCTTCAAAATCAATTCTTTTACCTAGTTAATTTGTTAAAAGCTTTGATATTGTTTAGATATATTATCTTAAAGTAAATTTAACATAGATGTATCTTCTCAAAGCCCATAATCTAGATCTTGTTCTTAAAAGGTTTCATAAGCATTCTAGATCTAGCTTTAGGGAAATCGTCCTTTTTGCATGGAATTTTAAAGAGAATTTGTTGCTTGCATGCATTAGATTTCTGTTTTCTGTTGTAAAAGATAAATATAGAAATCAGTGCACATCATATTGGCTGCCTAAAAGGCAAGCCAAGATCCCAAGGAAAGCTTTTATTCCTTGGTTCCCTTTTCACCTTTTTTAACTAGTTTTAACTTAGCCTTTTTTTGGTTAAAAGTAAGCTGACTCAAAGGTACTTTCAGAGTGATTTTGGGCATATTTCAGTCTAATAAGCTTGATTTTTTTTAGCAGGTATAACAAAAAATAGGAGGAGCTTCTGTTCGAAAGTGACTTTTGGGCCTTCTAAATCCCCCAGGGGGTCTCCCTTTTTGACTGAAATCTTTAATTTTTGCACTTTGTAAGCTCTTAGTTTCATTCTGTCTAAGAATAAAAAGGCATCATATTAGTTTTCTGATATTGTAACCGCTGGTAATAAAAATAATTCTGAATAGGCTCTTTCGAGCCCATTCTCCATCCCACCTGGGGGGATTTGCATCCGTGTCATTTTTTTCTTTTCGTTCATGTTTTTTCAATCTAACGTAGTTTTAAACTATAGGGTAGTGTAATTTGATTTAAAATAAATTCCATATATCATTTCTATTAGGTTTCAAAGTAAATTTAAAACTTACCCCAGGAGCCTCCTTTTGAACCGAAAGGTGAAGAAAGGTTCATGGTAGTCTAATTAGAAAATTGGTTTGCTTATATTTTTATGTTTCATTTTATATCATCATTTGTTTCAGTAACCATAATAAAATCAACCCCTCCTTGATTCCCTGATTGAGGTCCACTTGGACCGAAAGAGGTTCCTGGAGGGTTTTCTTTTTAACAGGAACATCCATCTCAAAATTTACTAAAATTGACAAGACTCCGGTGTGTATGATCTACACTTGGTTGCAGTTCATCCGATTAGTCAAGCTGTATCAAAACCACTTGAGTGACTAGTATAATTATGATTCACTCTCCCAAATTGACAAACCATCAGGTGAAAATCCAACACGTAGATCAAACCATTACGGTGGCAAAATACCCAAAGGAAGAAGGAACTTCTGAAAAGTGACCTATGGGCATCGATCTCTGTCACACCCTAATGGGTGCATTATGAACAATAGCCCCAGAGACTCCATTCATCCCACATATTCCTTGCGGGTAGCCATGAAGGTTTAGTTTTGGACATACTTCAAGTACTCTCGAGTATATCTGGAGTCCACCCCTTCGCCTAATTTTAATCAACTCATATTTCACATTAACTTAAAACATACCAAGAGGCAATTGCAAAACATTCACTCCAAG
>LPNX010675943.1:129670-167777 GCA_001517045.1 Pseudotsuga menziesii
CAATAGCTCCCACCCACACCAATGTGGTAAATCCCCCATCTAGTTCAGGTTAGCCCTCAGGGGCATAGCTTGTTACCGTTCAGTCTTCTAGTGGTTATGGTTATCAGATACCGATAGGTAATCATCCATCTAATCCTACAGGAACACCTAATGCTGGAATTCCATACCCTAGTAACACTTTTACACCTTGGGGGCAACCCAACTGGTCTTACATGCTAGCCATGGGAGGGATACCTATACATACTGCGAGAGGTGCGAGAGGATGACCTTATGGAGTTTCTCACCCTTGGGGATCTCATGGTCCCATAGGATCTGGAAACTTTCCTCCTTATGGTCCTAGGGGTCCTAGTGGTCCTGGGGGACCTAGTGGCTTTCCTCCTTATGGCTTTGGAGGGTGTGGTGGCCCTCCACCTAGTGGTTTCGATGGCTCTGGAGTTTTTCCCCCTTCTGGAGACTCTGGAGGATCTAGTGGTCTGCCTCCTGGTGGTCTTGGTGGTCCTGGTGGTCCCGATGGTCCCGGTGGTCCTGGTGGTCCCGGTAGCTCTCGTGGTCCTCCTCCTGGAGGCCCTGGTATTCCTGGCGGCCCTAATTCCGAAAATCAACCCCCCATGGGTGGATATTTCGATCGTTCTTCCTCATAGAAACCTTTTTATCAGTCTACCTATGGCCCTACTGGTAATTATATGCCGTATCAATATTACTAGTATGTGGAACCAAATAGATAGTTACCTTTCCTTGCAACTTTGGACTTCCCTGATTTTTCCAATTTGATTAATGATCCCATTCGACACAATCCCTCGTGGCCTCCCATTCTGGTAAAGTTACCATCGAATATTCCGAAATTCGATGGGAAGAAGGGTGAATATCCACAGAACTATGTTATGACTTTTCATTTGTTGTGTTCCTCACACTCCCTCATGGATTATTCTATTCGGTTACGACTCTTTTAGTGAAATTTGACCGGTACGGCTGCAAAGTGGTACATTGAACTCCCACAACATTCGTTTGTGGATTTTGGCTCATTGGCAACCATATTTCTTACGCACTTTCAGCTCCCTATTCGTTATGAAACGGGCGCTGAACTTTTAACTTCTCTACGACAGAACACCTCCACCCACATTTTTTATCATATTCATGAGTGGAGAAGGTGGAGAAGGCTTATTAAGGCTCCTATTCCGAATCAGTTGTTAGTTGATTGGTTCACTAAGTCCTTTTTTCCTACTATTTCCCGATATGTGGCCATGGGCGGTGCCGTTACTGAAGAGAAGGATATTAGTCAGGCTCAGTACCTAGACTTGGTCTATTCCCAGTCTGGGACTCTTTATGACCTGGTTCCTCAAGCTCCTCACCCCAGCACTGACCCTTCCAAGATACCAGCAGAAGTACCTATTGATGGGATTGTTGGTTCAATATAGTCCCCATATGTAGTGAAACCTACCAAGCAAACCCAAAATGCTACACCTTCGACTCCCAAGGTTTCCGCTGAGGTCAATCCTATTTAGAGTACTTAAACCTCGGGTAATAAAAAGAAAGGTAAAAATCGAAATAAAAAACCTGGAAACCAACCGGAGACCCCACGATCAACCAATAATGACAACAACAAAGGGAAAAGGAAGGCTAAATATCCTTGTCTGTTATGTGGTGGTGACCACTTTTCAAAGGAGTGTTCCCGTTGAGATGAAATCTCCCAGTTTCTTAAGTCTAATCCCGTACATCCAGTAATTACGGATCCCTTTCCCTCTCAACAACAACTGGTAGACCACATGTCTAACCAGGATAACTCTAGTTCATCAGAGGAAATTCGTATGATGTCCTCAGATACCATCCATCTGCAAACTCGAAGCCAGAATTATGATAAACACGTAGATAAGAAAGAAGATCAATCTTCTTCAGGGAAATATCCCTCTACTAGTTCTCCAGAATCCTCATCTAATGTTCCCTTTTCTATCAAGAGGCCTACTCTCGACATGATTTTGCACCCACCAAGGAGTAGTCTTCAGAAGGCTGTATTTAATCCCAATGCCCAAGATGGTCAATTTTATAATGTAGTTGAATATCTCACTCAGGCACCTTATGCGATGTCTACCCTAGAAGTACTCCAAAGTTGCCCCACACAGTGCAAGAACTTGTTGACAGCTTTAGGAGCTTTAGACCCAGACAACACTAACTTGATTCACTTCAATGTTGAGAACTATAAACCTAGATTACCGCATAAACTTGCTTTTCAGATCATTACGAAAGTAGTGGGAAAGAAAGTCTTTCAAATGGTACTATATGAAGGAGCTTCGACCTCGGTGTTATCTCTGACTTGTTGAAGAGCTCTCGACTCTCCTGAGCTTGTTACATCACCTACGACCCTTAAAGCCTTTGATGGATGGGGTTTCCAACCCCATGGTCTCATATCATCCCTCGTGGTTGAGATGGGGCGAAAAACCATTTCCATCCAAGTAGAAGTGGTAGATGCCCCTTTGGATTATAACCTCCTTTTAGGAAGGAATTGGTTCTATGTTATGTCTGTTGTTGCTTCAACAGTATTTCGGATGGTCCAATTCTCGCATCTTGGGAGAATTGTTAGAATTGACCAGCTTTATTTTTGCACGTCAGATGTTACTACTGCCATGGATAATAACATCCCCATGTTAGGTCAGTCCCCTCCTCCTTACTAGTCAATTGGGGTAGGTATGCTGAAGGATTCATCCTTTATGGGTATTTTTCTGTCTACTCCTCCTAGCACGAATACCGCAATAGTACATATGATCGCCTCATTTGATTTTGAGCCCAGGGGCACAAATTTTTTTGATTCCACCTCGTTGAGACCACACAAATCTATGTATGACACCATTCAAACTTGTTCTGATGATCACACTGATGACCTTCATTTAGTGGTTTCGGATCCTTACCATTTACCGTACTGGTTAGAACCTTCTCTTATGATTCTGGATTATCTCTCCAAGACTTTTCCTTCTGATGAGTCCATTATAGAGATCATGAATACGGATGATCCCATTTGGGAGGATCACCGTCATAGATCCATGTTCCTCCCCAATACCAGTTCAGGCAGCCATGATTTTGCATCCTTGTTTCCTACTGATATTGTCAACGTTCCGCAAAGTCCTATATTGTTGCAAGACATAGATTCTGAAGGAAACCTTTGCAACATTACTTAGATGAACCCAATTGACATACCAGCCAAGCCTTATGTTATTGAGCATGTTCATGTTGGGAAGAATTGCTCCATAGATGAATTTGAAGCATATAAGGAACTTTTTAAGGAATTATGTGATTGACCCTTCCATTGTGGTCCATGAGATTAAAACTTATCCCATGTCATGGATTGACCCTTCCATTGTGGTCCATGAGATTAAAACTTATCCCATGGCTAAACCTATCAGGCAGAAACTTAGGCAAGTCCATCCTAGGAAGGCTGCAGCTATTAAAGCTGAGATTGAGAAACTTCTAAAAGCTGGTTTTATTTAACCTGTACCTCTGACGAAATGGGTATCGAACGTTGTCCCTGTCAATACAAAGCAGGGCACCATTAGAGTCTACATCAACCTTAGGGATTTAAATAAAGCTTGTCCCAAGGACAACTTTCCTACCCCACACATCGATCATATTATCGACAACTGTGCTAGAAGTATCATATTTTCATTCATGGATGGCTTCTCTAGCTATAATCAGATTGAGATATTGCCCTCTGATCAGCATAAGACAGCATTCATTTTCCCATCAGTAACCTTTGCATATAAGAAGTTACCTTTCAGCTTGAAAATTGCTGGAGCCATGTTCCAGCATGCGATGTCCTATGCATTTCATGACATTAAACATATTGTTGAACCGTACCTTGACGATCTCCCCGCTCATTCACAGTGACGAGAGGACCATCCTAGTCATCTTAGAGACATATTCCTGAGATGTCGTCATTATAATATACATCTCAATCCACATAAATTTGTTTTTTGCATTGAGACGGGAAGTCTGCTTAGCTTTGTGGTATCCAAAGATGACATCCGGATCGATCCTTTGAAGATTGCTGCTATCATTAATCGACCAACCCCAACCAACATCCTTGAACTCCAAAGTTTGCAAGGGAAGGCAAACTTTCTCCATCGTTTCATGTGCAATTTTGCTAAGAAAAAGAACAGTTATATGTGTCTCCTCAAGAAGAACACTGCATTCTTCTAGGATGACCAAGCCCAACGTGCCTTTGATAATCTTAAGCACTCTCTGACTCATTCACCCATGATACACCCACTGGATTATTCAAAGGACTTTCTCTTGTATATTTCTGCCTCCGCTACTACCATCACCATGGTTTTAGTGCAGGACAATCTCCACAGTCATGAGCATGTGATTTACTACGCCAATAAGAATCTTATTGATTTTGAAACCCGTTATTCACATGTGGAGAAGCTAGCTTTGGCCATGGTCATTGCTGTGCAAAAATTTCGTCACTACATTCTGCTTCGCACTACCACCGTATTGGTAGACCAGAACCCGATGTACTACATTCTGACTCGTCAGGTACTTGGGGGAAAGCACTCCCATTGGATCATCATCCTTCAGGAATTTGATCTCAAGTTTGCCAAGGCTACATCAAAGAAATCCTTGGTTTTTGCTGAGCTTATATGTGACCTTCCCTGTGCTACCACGGAATCTAAGCCCAGCGATTCATTTCCAGATGAATTCTTGTTCCTAATTGGCACTACTAATCCTTGGTATGGAGATTTGTTGATTTATCTCCAGACCCAGCATTTTCAGCGTCATCTATCTCATGATGATTGTCTCTGCATCCATCACCACGTGAAATACTATATTATCTTAAATGATACCCTTTATAGACATGGGATTGATTCCATTCTACGGCGATGCCTCACTCATGAGGAGGTTGAACACATGCTGAATGATTGCCACTCTGGAGCATGCAACGGTCATTTATTTGGGATGGCAACAGCCCAGAAAATCCTTCGCGCTGGCTATTTCTGGCCTTCTATTTTCAAATACTGTCATGAGGTTGTTAATAAATGCCCACGTTGCCAACATTTTTATCCGAAAAAGCGCACCCGTCCTGCTCCGCTTCACCCCGTCATTGTTGTTGGCCCTTTTTCCAAATGGGGGATTGAATTCATGCATTATAAGCCTACCTCAGCCAAGGGGCATGGTTGCATCATCGTAGCTGTGGATTATTTCACAAAATGGGCTGAGGCCATGCCTACATACGCAGAAGATGGTAAGACTAACTCTCTATTCTTATTCAATCATATCATAGCTAGATTTACAGTTCTATTGTCCATCGTCACTGATCATGGATCTCATTTCTATAATCAAATGATGGAGGAATTGAGTGCCAAGCTAGGTTTTCACCATGAAAACTCAACACCGTATTATCCGCAAGCTAATGGTCAATTAGAGGCCATTAACAAGGTTTTGAAAACTATGCTTTGTCGGATGGTTGGAGATCATAAATCCAATTGGCATCTCGTTCTTTTTTCTGCTCTTTGGGCTTATTGGACTTCCGTGAAAACAGCTACTAGTTTCACGCCATTCCAGCTTGTCTATGGAATTGAAGCTATCTTGCCGATCCAATGTCAGATTCCATATTTACAACTTGTCTTCAAACTTCTCCCAGACACTTCTGCAGAGGAAGCGATATTTTTGTACTTAAATAACCTTGATGAGACTCATAGAGATGCTGCCTTGGCTAATGAGGCACATAAGAAATGCGTCAAGGTGCAATATGATAAATCCATCCAACCTCATGTTTTCAACGAGGGTGACCTAGTTTTGACTTATGACCAGAGATATGACAAGCTAGGGAAGGGTAAGTTCGAGTCCATGTGGTATGGACCTTTCATTATTTCCAAGGTGTTAGAAAAAGGATCCTATGAATTAGTTGATTATGATGGAATCCCTTTGGGGCAACCTCGCAATGGGTTGTACCTAAAAAGGTACTATGCCTAGGTTTTCTTGGATGGTATCTTGTATATATGTATATTGATTGAATTTCAATGTGCTTTCAGTATTTTCAAGATGGTTTTGATTTTTAGTGTCTACATCTGTTTATACCATGTTTTGGTCATGCAGATGGCTTTCTACGGCTTCATTGATGGTGCTTGTCGCCACACCTTGAATCTAGCCTTGGATGCTTGGGTTCTCTATTTCCCAACTAAAGATTTGGTCAGTTCAGGAGCGGTTTGCTTAGGTCCCGCTACTAATAACATCACCGAGTATGAAGCAGTCATCAGTCTTCTCACTGAAGCTGCCTCCCAGGATGTTTGTGATCTAGTATTTTTTTATGGACTCTCAACTCGTGGTTTGTCATTTAAACCATGTCTACACCATTAGGAACCCAGTGCTCCTCTGCCTCTTTTGGAGGGTATGTTTCTTAGAAATATCATTTGGAACCATTACCTATAGGCATATCCCTAGGGTACATAATGTAGTTGCTGATTCATTGGCTAATTACATCCTAGATTGGCGTATTTCCCATTCACGACGTTAAATGAAACATGGTACATTGTAAATAAATATTTAAAGACACATAGAACTCATAGAAAATGCATTTATCTATTTTAAACATATAAACACCGTGTAAAAGTCTGTATATATATATATATATACAAAAACTTTTACAAAAATATAGGTCCTGAGACCTCATCTGAAGCACATAGGTTTTCAGGAAAAATCATCATACAAAAAGTCCTGAAGCTATTATCTTTCAGTATACATGTCTCATTCATGAATGGTGCTCATGATAGCACATCACTACTTGAACCACCCTACATAGTAGCCTGCTGAATTGGCCTGGTACTCCCACCATAGATCTCTGATGTCTAGTCGGGAGGTCATCTATATCAGCATCTGGGATGTCTAGAGTCAACCTCTCTAGGTTCTCCTCCAGCTCCCCGGTGATATCATCACCCTGTGGGATGAAGCGAGCTCCGAATTTCCTGTCTAATGGAGATGCTCCTCCAGGCCTCGCTACTCCAACATCTGCATGAAGACAAACAAGTCTCGTCACTTATCATAAAAAATATAAAACATAAAGAACATAAAAAACATAACAACATTTTCCATTGTTAGGGTTTCTTGCTTCTTACCAATGTCACCCCACTGCCCTCCAGGTGGGAGTGGTAGGTCAATATCACCTATAAAATATGTTCCCACATAGGCATAGTCCTCGACCATGAGCATCTGATCCCGTAGCCATCTGAAGAATGGATCACCGAACTTCACTCTGCCCCTACCAGCTCCTGTGCGAGCCATGACCTGGACCCACCTCAGCATACGGGGGTCCCGTGCTCTCAGACTCCTGAAAGTCACCTGGTGCCTCATCTGTGAGAACCTCTCAAAGAAGAAGCAAGCTAAGATGGAACCAAATCCAAACTGCTTCAACTCTCCCTTCCGACATTTAGCCAGCTGGTCCTTGAAGATTGGAAGCAATGCTTTCGCCAAGTTGAACACCGTAAGTACCATAGCCTCTAGGTCATACAACTGGAAGCTTGATGTACACCCTGGATCCCTGCCACCCTCTGCATGGTGAACAAAACAATCTGTAGAGCCCTGTCTATCACTGCCTTGATGGCGATTTTCTTCCCCTTTGTGCCTATATCTGGTACACAATGTCGATCTATAAGCTCTCTAGTTGTAATGTCCCCACCACGGGAAGCTGTTCGTGAGATGGGGGCACCCTGTCTCAATAGGCCAGTCAGGAAGTAGATATCCTCTACCTCCACTATAAGTATGTGTGCCCCCACCTCAAAATATTGTTGTTCTGGATTCCACATTCTTAGTATGTGTTCCAAAAATCTCTTGTGGGACACCATGCTTGGTGTCAGGAATAACTTTAAGATCCCACAGTTCCGGAGTGCGGAAATGCAAATCGGATTCCTTTCAGCAGCAGCATCCTCATCATCATGTGTTATTTCCTTCCATATCACCATATTTTGGACACCTAGACCTGCCAAAAACAACAACGGTATGCATTAATATCATCTTTGAGTCATTGCAAATCAAAAGAATGAATGAATCTTGTCCATATCATTTATTTTACTTCTCCACGGCCGGCACTTCCTATGCCCCATTGGAGACAGGAAGTGGCACCACCTGTCCACTGTATTCTTGGCGTGGTTCTTAGGTGGTACTGCCTATCCCATAAGGGGTAGTCACGGTGCCCACATATTGGATTTTAGGGCTTGCCAAGTATGCCCAAAACCCCACCAAATCCCAAAATAAAAGCTATGAAATGAAATATAAGGGTATTAGCTGTTACCTACAACTAATGAGACTGAATACGGATGGTGGGAACTCCTGGTATCAGTTGTGGAAGATCTTGCTAGAAAATTCTCCAAGTGCTCTTTGTTGGAGGTAAATAGTGAAATTTTTTGATTTTTTACTATTTGCTTGCCTTATATAGACATTTTTTGGGTCTGACTTACTATAGTTTTGATATTACATCATGTTATGGTCAAAATATATTGGTCATAATCCCTTAATGTTGATTTTGAATGCATTTGACACTTGTTCCTGAGTCGTCTATAGGTTGGATTTAGTAAGAAGCTCTGGAAAGTTTGTTTATGGATTTTTTGTACTTTCACAAAATGGAAAAGGTTGTTGAGCATTTATTAGGACACTTTGTCATGCTCTTAAAAATCTACTATCAAAGTTCTGAGTCCAGTTCAAGTTTCTTTTCATGCTCGTAAAATACGACATTGTGTAAAGAAGCGTCATGGAGTTCTCTTTTCACCTCTTTTTCAAGCTCCTTAAACACAAAAAAGTCGTCAAGTCCATCTCCAATTCTTTCCAGGCTAGTAAAATATTACATTGTGTAAAGAAACCTCATGGAGTTCTCTTTAAACCCTTTTCAGGCTCTCCAAATATGAAAAGATCGTCAAGCGATCTTGTCTTCTTCACACTCGTTAAAGTATTTGAAGAGTCGTCTGTCCAACAGTAGGTTATCTCTTTCTCGGTTTGGATAGGACTATTTACAATAAAGGAAAACTCTATCCAATCATGACTAGAAGAGTTCTCTAAGGTATGATTTTATACTTTTTCGGGCCTTAGAGACTACATCATACGAAAAAGGACCCCCATGGAGTTTTCTTTCATTTTCGTTCAGACTCTCTAAACATGAATGATACAAATTTTTCTTTTAGTGGACTCGTTATAATTAAACATTGAGAGACCCATTTTGGGAATGAACCCCTCCTCTCTCAGGTTTGTAAAAAATATGAGACTGGACTTGTCTTTTGACAAGCTATATCGAGTGTTTTTTACCCTCTTTGAACTCATAAAACTGAAAAGAGGCACTCATCAATCATGATGGGGGAAATGGGAAGGGAAATCATTTTTCAAATAATGGCAGTTGTTTGTCGTTACCTTTGAACATGGCACTTGTCTACACAATCATGTCAGTCAATTGGGTATTCAGTTGATCTCTGTGACAATCCATTTTCATGAGTCATGCCAATCCTTTAAGTCTTTCAAAAGAATGCATTGTCCACTGTCGCATTGTGTATCTGTCCTGTCTAGTCATGATTCCAAGTCATTTTGTCATGCCGCCTGATGTTCAAAGGGGATCTGGAGAATTTTTACCTCTACAGTCTACACAGTTTTTGTGTCAGTATCTTTGAGTCAGTCATATGGTTACTACATTCACATCATTCTAGAACTATGTTTCGAGTTTCATGTCATCGATGTGGGACTCATCATGGCCCTCCTTCGACGAGACTATTCCCATCGACATCAGCTCATCATCCGGGAAATAGTCTTAGAAACAATATTTAGTATCTTGATATCTATATGCCTTAATGACAGATTCTCTCCCTCTCGACATAGGTTCACATCATTGACCTTTGATCAATACAATCAACTGAGTTTTCAACATCAGGACATCTATTCACACTCAGTAGATTGTACTAGGGTACCTTGGGAATCATTGACATTAATGGCGATCTCCCTCGCACTTGTTAATAGTTCACATCATTAGTCGGTAATCAAGTGGTTTCTACCATGTTCGAATTCATGTCATTGTAATCACATGGATAGAATCGTACTTTGTGGAAGACAAGATGAAGACCCTGGGCATTTATTTAAAAACACTCATTGCTTTTTCCCCAGGTTGCAATGGATTTTTGTATATCTAGCATGGATCCACATTTGTATGGTCATGGCTATGCTCAAATTTGCGTCTATATGACATAGATCTATGTTGTATGTCTGGTAGCTATGTCCAAGTTTGAGTCCGCTATAACATTGATCTACGCTGTATTCTAGTAGCCATGCTTGTTTATTCCACTCATGGATATGCCTTGTATTGGTATGTAGCTATGAGTTTGGTTACTTGTGTCTATGAGTCAACATACTGATGTACTACAAATGCCTACTTGACTGCATACTCCGATTGAGCCGACATTTTCATCTCCTGGCGATGACTTGTTCTCAAAGCTCTTGTTTATTGTATCACTCTAAGACTCATGCTTTGGGGGGCATCCTGTTATACCAAAATCCTGTCACCATCATGTGATAAGACATTTGACATACCTACTTGCCCTGAATCCCAGCTTCTAGAGTGGAAACTAAATGGTTTTTTATCAATCTATCATTCAAATTCCCAACACCGCGCATGCCTCGTTATCCAGGAGAGGTACCCCTATTCACACCGCCCATCATCTGTGTTCCATAAGCGGTGCCACCACCTATTACCCTTGGTCCATAGGTGGTTATTACCAGAGCCGATATGTCATAGAAGGAGAAGTGTGGTACCCTGGGTATAAAGGGAAAAAGAGAAGTTTCTCAAGGCTTCTAGATGATAAGCCTCGTGTACTACCATATCCTTACTGTTGTGGGTTGGTTGAGCTCAAGATCCCTCATCCTAGGATCTTAGAGGCCACCTCACCCACTAATTTCTCAACCATCTCTATCCATTAAAGCCCTATAAATATGATCTCATAGCCATGGTTGAGGGGAGAACATTGAAGGTATTGTTATGCTGTTGGATTGATTATTGGCCCAAGATCATTTGGAGAGAGCATAGAGAGCTAGAGTTGGAGCTTTTGGGGATGAAGAGTTGGTTTCATGGAGATGCATGTCAACACTAAGGCTTGGTTGTAAACTTCTTCATATTTCTAATGCAAGTTTATTTTCTGTCCAATATATATTGTTGATGTTTTCTTTTAGATATATATATTGCTAGATTCCTTAGTCACTAGCATAGATTAGTAGATCATATTCTAGTTGCTTTGATCTGTTTCTTGTTGAGCTTGATTGCAGGTACATAGGTGGACTATCAAAGCCTATTATTCCAGATATATACAGTGTTTAGGGAGATTTATCAGCCTCTGTGATCTATTTGTTCTGGATCTGAACCATTCAGACTAGTGGAACACCTTGCTGTCCGTAGGAGGTGAAATATTCCAGCTAACAATGTCCGTCACTATAGAGGTGGAGGACATATATTTCATTACAGGATTGTCTCTATTGGGAGAGGTGGTGACCCTACGTTTTCACAGGCCCAGAGGTGGCCTTACCATTGAGGAGTACATTGCAGTATACTGTTTTCTGGACACAGAAAAGGTTGGTAGTCAGATCCCAACAAACTCCATCCAGGTACTAGGCCTAGGCCATACTATTGGCACTCGGTAGGATAGCTAGGCTAGCATCACTCCACCAGGCCTCGTGGCCATTTATGTTCTATGCAGTGGAGTGCATGAGACCCACAGTTTACGATTGGAGTACTACGCTATTCAGTAACTTGAAGCAGCAGCTCAGCGACTGCAAGATGTGTAGGGTATGAAACTTTGGTTTTGGTAGTATACTGAGCATGTTCTTCTTTGAGTGTGTTCTTGGGATAATCCCTAGAGCTAACGTTCCTCCTCACGAGGTTCAATATCTGGCCCAATGACGTTGGGAAGATGCTATGCACAGATTGGGTGGAGGTAGGGTGTCCAACCCCTACCCAGCTGATTTCTTTCCATGGTGGTGACAGCAGATCTTTTCCATCGATGATTACCCTTATGCAGGTATGGATTTTTGGGGAGATTCCAACATGCCCCTACCACCCGGAGCAGCATATGGTGATATTGGTAATGAATCCCAAACCCTCTTTTTAAGTTTTGTGAATTATTAATTTTTTTTGTGTTTCTTATATATAGACTCGAAATACATGTTTTGGTGTGACGACACATAGTGACAACCTGTCATATCTATGTAGATGTTAGACCATGTTGGCTTTATGGCTTCCCTCATCATAGACAGAGGGGAAGAGGAGATGATATCATGGGTGTGGATGTGGACCGAATGCTCCAAAGCATCCACACAAACTTTGTACGATTGACACACTGGGTACCCATGGCGTAAGTCGAGGACTTTCCTAAGGCCATGCAGCGTCAGGTGGTTGGGGTACCATGAGCATGGTTTTGGTTATTCCAATGACTAGCTAGATTCATGGTGTGCTACCATGATCAGAACCCCCCTCCTCCTCCACAGGCTTAGAGACCTGAGAGTGATTCATTTTTGTACTACTGTGTATTATATTTTGGTGGCTTGAAAGCCCCATTTTTGTATTATGACACTTACGTATTATGACATAACATTTTGGATGTTTAATGAAAAAAAATTTATGACTATTGATTTTATTTATTTACAAGTGTGTAAAAATGTATGTTTGTGATGTGCTTATGGTCTATGAAACAAATGCCAATCTAACACATAGTTAGCACATGAGTCAGCAACTTTATTATAAATTATTGAAACATGTATGTATGTTATGTTGTCAAATTGTCGTTCTAACAATATCACATGTAAGAATATTTGTAATAATGTTGGATCCCTAACACGATACAAGCCATTAAGTTGTGACACTACTAACTGCAAATCAAGACGTACCTCAAGAGAGAGCACACCATGTGAAATGGAATCTGGTAATAGCTCAACAATGGAACTATACTTAGCAACATTGTTCGAAGCAGGCCGTAAACATACACCTTTTGAAGACAATACCTAACCCGTAGGAGTATAAATCACCCAAGTAGCAGAGGCTGAGTGTTGATTATGGAGACTAGCACCATCAGTGAATCCTATGAAAGTGAAAGACTCCATTGACATCTGCCATAAGAAACGAAAGCTAATCAACAAACCCGATCACCATAAGAAAACCTAACTATGCAAAAAATTGTACAATAATATACAATAAACAGCCCTAGCTAAAGATCATGCATAGTATTTTTTAAGATATATCCCATTTCTAGGCTCCGCGAAGGCTGTCCCTTCATAATCTACCAGCTCATAGGGGCCCTTCTCTAACACACGTTTGACCATGTAAGGAGCATTCCATATGGGATTAAACTTCCCTACCCCCAAGGGTTCATAATCTTGATCCCATAAAAGGACCAAATATCCTTCACTAAACCTCCTCGGATGGACAGACTTATCATACTGGACCTTAACACGATGCTTATTCACCTCTAGAGCCACTAAAGCATCTCAGCACTACTCATCAAGCTACTCTAAGTGGACCAAATTTTCTTCCAATGCGGAAGTGTCTGATAAAATCTCTATAGCTAGTTTCAATGAAGGGATTTCACATTCAACTGGAAAGACAGACTCCACTCCATATACGAGCTGATATGGAGAAAAACGGATGGCAGTCTTAACCGCAGTCCTATATTCCCACAAAGCAGGATATAACATGATATTCCAATTCATTTTTCTTTGTGTGATGGTTCGTTGGAGAATAGAATTAAGTGATTTGTTCACTGCTTCAACCTGTCCATTCTCCTAAGGGTAATAAGAAGAAGAGTGCTCCTGCTTATACCCTAGCTTTGAGGCCAACTCTTCCATCTTTTGATTCTAAAAGTTCCTACCATGGTCAATGACAAGTCTTTCAAAATACCGAACCAAGTAATAATTTGGTTGAATACGAAATGCGTGACCATCTCACCGTCGGATTTAATTGTGGGCATAGCCTCAGCCCATTTCATGAAATAATCAACGGCCACTATAATATGATGATGCCCCCCAGCTGAAGCTAGGTTGGAATCCATGAATTCAAGCCCCCACTTGGTGAAGGGACCAGTGGTGATAATCGGATGTAATAGGGTAGGATGTGAGCGCATATTGTGTGCAAACACCTGGGAAGAGTGACACTTCTTAACCACATTAACACAATCTTTAAAGATCGACGGCCAAAAATACCCCGCTCTCAATATTTTTTGGGTTGTAGAAAGCCCAGATAAATGACCACCACACGCCCCTCCATGGCAATAATTCAGCACAACCTCAGCCTCCTCATGGGTTAAACAACGATGTAAAATGGAATCTACCCCATGGCGGTACAAAGTGTTATCCACTATAAGGTAGTTCTTAGATACGTGACATAACTGTCATCGCTCATCCCGTGAAAGGTGAGTAGGGACCTTCAATGTTTATAAATATAGGATAATATTCCCATACCATGAATCTAAAGTTGATATAAGGAAGATATGCTCATCGACAAACGTATCCTCATAAATTTCCTCCTCCTCCTCACTTGGGAAATCATAAATGAGCTCCGCAAAAATTAACGATTTCTTCAATTTCGCTGAAACAAATTCGAGATCGAATTCTTGAAAAATAACAATCCAATTATTATACTTTCCCTCGATCATCCTTCTAGTGAGGACGAACTGAAATGGATTGACATCAGCTACCACCAAGATCTGGCGAAGGAGAATGTAGTGTCTCAATCTCTAAACTGCATGAACGGTAGCTAAGGCAAGTTTCTCCACATGGGAATAATGGATTTCCACATCTATAAGGTTCTGGCTCAAATATTATATGACATGCTCATGGAGCTCCTCATCCTCCTGAACCAAACCATACCAATTGTCTCCATGGACGTGGCCGCATAAATCAAAAAGTCATGGCTATAGTCAGGTGGACTAAGCACGGGGGCCGATGCTAAGGCTCACTCAAGAGCATCAAAGGACTCTTGGGCTCACTCATCCCAGCAAAAGGTAGTGTCCTTCTTCAAAAGACACATAAATCCTTTAGTAAAATTGGAAAATTTAATCACGAATCTCCGTAAGAAGTTTTCCATGCCTTACAAACATTGAATATGTCTAATATTTCTCGGGGGAGATAATTGAAGTATTGCCTCAACCTTTAAGGGATCGACTCTTATACCCTCCTTAGAAATAATGAATCCTAGCAAGCAACCGAACTTCACACAAAGGATGCACTTATGAGGATTTAACCTAACCTAGTAGTGGTAGCACCTTTTGAACACTAATCTCAAATGGTAGGAATGACGTACTGTCAGCCGAGAATGAGCAGTAAGGTCACCCAAAAAGACTTCAATAATCGATTTGAGATCATGAAAAATAAAGGTCATAGCCTGTTGAAATGTGGCTCTGGCATTTTTAAGACTGAAATCCATCTTTCGATATGTAAACATACCCCAAGGACAAATAAATGCAGTTTTGTGTGGATCCTCGAGTTTAATTTGAATCTGGTTATATCCGAAAAATCCGTCCATGAAGGAAAATACCTCGCTTCCTACACACTCATCCAAAATCTGATCAATAAATGGTGTGGGAAAATTATCCTTAGGACATGCACAATTTAAATCACGGAAATAAATACATATATGGATCGCTCCCTATTTCTTATCATTCGGAATGGGGTTTGAAACCCACTCCGTCAAGGGAACGGGATAGATAAATCCAGCTTTTAACAGCTTTTCTATCTTAGCCTTAATCACGGGTACTTTTCTAGGATTCACCACATGCAAATGTTGTCGAACAGGCTTTGCATTGAGATAGGTCTTAATTTCATGTTTGACAATACGAGGGTCGATACCTAGCATTTCCTTGTATGACCAAGAAAAGATATCATGAAACTCTTTGAATAGCTCGGTATACTCTAGAATCTCAACATGGGAACATTCTTCCCCAATATAGACATTCTCAATCTTACCAGGATCGTGAGAGATATTGATAGGAATCATAGGTGATATATTCTCCATGTTCCCATCAGGCATCTAACCCAGAGAGATTAATGGAACCACGAGACTACCAATCTTCTCGCTAAGAATCTCCCTAAAGTCCTCATGCTCTGAATGGTTAAGCTCGGGAAGAAAATAAGATCTATGATGTAACTCTTCCCAAGGTGGCTCAACTCCAGGCATGGCCTCAATAATAGCTTCATCTGACGGAAAAACACTATCAAGGCAGTCATGTGCATGAGAGGACTCAACTGCCCATGCAGGAAGCACATACGGGTCCTCCTCTTCCATCCGTGAAGAGGAGGGACTAAGCTCTGCAACACAATCAATATTTTCTTGATATGCAATCATTGCTGCAGGAAACGGCACATCCATTTCAATAGGTCCGTTCGAAAGACTCGGTGTAGGAAGAATCCAAGGATCTTCCATATGGGAAGTGCGAAAAGACACCGAATTCAATGAAGATGAAGCCCATCGAAACTAGATCCAATCATAAGGACAGGTGCAAGACAACTAAATGTCCCCATAAGCGATGGATATATACCTACACCCACACTCCCAGTTTCCTTCTAAGAGTGGTTGATAATCGAGATCGAAGCTCCCGATGAAGCACTAACACTCGGATTTTTGAATGATGTTTCATCAATCGTAACAATCTTCCCATTAAATGGAAATCATACAACTCAAAATAGAGAAGAGGCTATGGTTTGCATACTATACATCCAATTTTGACCCAGTAAAAGATTGTAATCAAGGGGCGCATCAACCACCTCGACCTCAATCGCAACGATATTCCCTCCCAAACAGACTTTAAGAGAAGGAAGAATTATGTGCGGCCGAAACGATCTACCATCAAAGGCAGTCAACATGGTAGCAGATTTAGACAAATCGAGAGAACCCAAACCCTTCCAACATGACAAAGACATCACGGAAGTAGCAGCACCTTCGTCAATCATAGTGCATTTGATGGTCATGTTAAGACATTCCACATGAATCAAGAGAGACATGTAGTAAGGCAAGCGAGGATGTAGTCCCAGACCTCGCTGGCTAAGAAGAGCTGCTAGACCCTAGGATGCTACAGAACCTGGTCGAAGACACTTGAGTTTTTTGGCGAACCCATTAGAATCATTTCAGGTGAGACTTCAGGCTGCTCCATGGTCTGTCGCGGAAAGGGACAATGAGCTAGGGGTGTTGTTGGTACATTACAGTAAACCCGGGTCTGCCCATATAGCCAACAATCCCACAATGCCATCGGCATGTGGTCTAGGCTTGATCTTGGGATCAAAACTAGAACACGGAGCGTTAGGTATGATCTCATATAATAGCCTGGATTGAGCATAAATCAAATCTAGTTCATGTTCCCTAAAAATTGCTTGTTCCTCCTTCTAGACTCCAGATGTAGAAACATCCTTCGCGATATAAGGTAGCAACGATTTAAGGAACCACTCAAGGAGAAACTTAGGCGATATAAAAGCTTTAATCAACCTCTTCCATATACGCCACTCTTGGATATGGTCTGAGATATGTGTGGCTTTGTCCTGCCAAAATGTTGACAAGAGTTCTGTACCAACATCGTAACACACTGGTAGCTGGAAGTGGTTGAAGAAAGTCATATAAAGGTCATCAAACAAAATGAATGCCCCCTTTGGTAACTATATGTACCATTTCACTGCAAGCCCTGTGAGGGTGCGTTGAAATAGCCTCAAACAGATTGAGTCATCATGTAATGAGTTGGAAGAGCACCAAAGGTGAAAGGTAGTGACATGTTCACTAGGATTTTCTCCTAGTTTGCCCTTGAATTTGGGAATGTCTTAGGGAATATTGGTAGGGACAGCCGTCCAAGCTAGGTCATAAGATACCGGATCATTCATTAGTCTCAATAAGTCAGGTAAATTTAACGTTGCGAGGAAAGGGAGCCTAGGTTGATTCAGTCTATCCCATGCTACCTGATAGTTTTGGTTCATATAAGGCTGACTACTATAAATACCATGGCCTTGGCCATAATATCCTCCTCCCATTTGACCCGTGTAGGGATGCATGGAAGCATTATGATGTGGTGAACCTTGACTAGGTGGTGCTACAAATCCATAATTAGAGGAGTAAGCGGGTTGTTGATACCCGTACCCATAAGGTTGATAGTTCTATCCATACTGCGGTCCATAATATGGTGCATGAGAAGTTCCATAAGATGTCTCATGGGATATCCCATGAGAAGCCTCCATAAGTAGGGATATGGGGAATGCCATGCGATGGACTGTAAGACGATCCAGAAACAGGAATATGACCTCCTAAGACAATAGGAGATGCTTGACTTTGAGAAACTATTGTATGAGTAGTTGCAGTACGAACATGACTAGTAGCAACATTCCGACCAGAAGGAGCATGGGAATGAGGGGGAGGAAGGGTTGTCAAAAATGCATTATAAAGAGTAGGAATAGAGGGAAAGGGGACATGTGAAGGGATATAAGTGGTATTCCCTATGGTCACTCATCTTGGTTCTAGTATCTGCATATGACTACTAACATTAGGCCTAGGACGAACATGTGAGGTAGCTTCCACCGCTGGGATGGAAGGTGCAATGTGACTAGTGCTCCCAAATCTCTCCACACGAAAAGGAATGGGAATGCCCCCAGACGTAGTGTTAGGTTCAGTTTTTGACTCGGCATGATGTGCCAGATCACGTACAGGAATATTAGGCATGCCATAACTAACATGACTAGTGCCTGTGGGTTCATGGTGAGTCTCGTCACCCAGAAACCAATACCAGCGACCTGCGAATGAGTTATCATATCCGGAATGTCAAGTTATATTAGGTGAAGGATCATATACAGGAGTAGGATCTTCCTGCCCAACCTCTTGAGGTGGATAGGACATCTCAGGAATCTCATCCTCGTGATCTCCCATCGTGTGTGAATCAATGTGATAAGTAGTCCATCCGAACAATCTATTTCTCTCTCCCAAAGGAAGAGGAAATGTGGAAAATGGAAGTTCTGCTAAACGATGAGAATGACGAAGTGCCACACCCAAATCCACAATGACTCAAAAAATGAAAAAGAATCTATCTAATTATGCAAACCCTAGGAAAACTAGCGTGCACAGAGCATACACCTATATAATGTAAAGCCAAATCACAAGCAAGCAAGGGTAGGATATGTGAGCTCCTGAATGAAGTAGGTATGTCTCGCCTACGAGAGGCTTGAGACTCCCATACA
Organism: Pseudotsuga menziesii; assembly: GCA_001517045.1. Lineage (NCBI taxonomy): Eukaryota > Viridiplantae > Streptophyta > Pinopsida > Pinales > Pinaceae > Pseudotsuga > Pseudotsuga menziesii. The sequence goes on from LPNX010675943.1 coordinate 148,865, forward strand.
CAATAAGTGGAGGTTCGTAACCAATTATGGGCAGGGTAACAAAGCCCGAAAACTCTCGAAAGAGCCCCCAGATACGAATACAATCCTGGAAATATTTTCAATGCTACTCAGTTATGACTAGGGGTCATCCCAATCAATAACCGCTCACACTGCCTTGTGCTTAACTCCCTTGTAAGAGGAGGATCTTGAGAAACACTAATTATACCAAGGAATTTCACACTCTCACCTGGACAGGCACATACATGTTTTTTTTAGTGGTCTTGGAGAATTTACTCACAATGAACTATTCCAAGACCCTAAAACCTAATCTTGTTGGTGCACCCTATAAAAGAAAAGAGTGTAATTCATTTTATTATGTGTTTATTTTAATTGGCTTATTACTCAAAAGGGTAAATGATCATGCAAATAATGGTGTTATGACTCAACAAGAAGTAAAATGCACACCTAACAATCAATGCAAATGAACTATGTCAAATGAAAAATGGGGTATGCTACTACGTGAAATGCAAAATTCTCCTTCAAATGAAAAATGAAATCATTCCTATATGAAAATCTGACTAATACTTTTCCCAACAAACCTAGTGCAAGTACCATGTAAAATGCAAAATGCAAAAATGCATCATGATGCAAAAAACAAATATTTTTGTATTTTTTGAATGATATAATGAAGTAAAAGAATGACTCTACCACCCCTAGACTCTGCAAGCACTATCAGACAGAACCCAAGAAAGGAACCAAGGTAAAAGAGACCTAATGCACTAATCCCAAAACAAAAAATAGAAAATGCAATGACAAGAAAATTTTTAAAAAAATCTAACTAAAACACGTCTCTGGTCAGAAACAAAGGTGTATACAAACTCTAGAAGAATCCAAGGAGACTCAGCATTCATCAAAACTCACCCAGTAACACTTAATCTTCCCCTAAAAATCAAAACTCAGGGCATACATGACTTTGTGCAAAAAACCCGCGTATATACGCAGATATACCAGTAAAAACCGCGTGTACACAGGACTGTGAATCAAAAACTCATGTATAGGAAGAAAAAGAGATAAAAAGAAGGAAAAACATACAAGCTGAGACAAACTTTACTCCTATCAGACACTACTAGACAAACATGCCCCCAGACCTGACTCAGAAACAAAGAAATCAGAGCAATCCAAGAAAATTGAATGCCGATAAAAACCCCCAAAGGAAATGACTACGAACTCCCAGTATGGTCGCCAATTCTGTTACGGAGAAAACTTCCTATAGCTTGGGGTACCACAATAGACAGAGTAACCAAAAAAATCAATCCTTTCCAATATGCAAGAGAAACCAAACATCTAACACTAAAGGATCTCAACACATACCTTATTCCAGACGATTGATGTAGATCCCCGTTGAGCTTTTCCACTCTTGCTTGTATAAGTAATTTGCTCTCTCAACATTCAGCAAAAAAGACAAGCATGCTATATATAATTGTGTTAGACCCACTCTAGCATATATAATCAATAATGTATCAGCATTTAAAATCATCCATGGATTCAATACTCATTTAAATACACATTATTGGATAGGAAAATATATTTCTATTAATATAAAACGGAGATTACAATAGTGACAACCTCTGTCGGCATGTCTGCGAATCAGAGAAACATATTCCTCCACCTAGGCCTCCACCACTTCAATACTCCATCTCTCGATAGCAAGCTCACAAGCAAAGGTAAGCTTTGGAAGAACACAAAGTGCTCCAAGGGACAAAGGGATGCAGACTCAAGTATAAGCTCTGGCAACAATGGACTATAGTTTTCTTGCTCTTCAATTCCTCCCCTTTCAATGTATCCAAAGGGTTCCTTATATAGTACTTCAATGGGGTAATGAAAGGTAAAATATGAGTGATTTCAAGGCATATAGAAGTCCAAGAGACAAGTGACTCAGATCCACATCAAGGAAAACTCCAAAACTATTTGGCCTTTTGCACACATCCCGATATACGTGGGTTTGAGCGTCAAATCTGTGTATATACACGAGAACAAGTTTAAAAGTTGCGTATAGTAAATAAGACATGTTTTTAAGGATGATCTTGGAAACATCAAAGGTACAAAAATGGTCCATGGGATCTAAAGAGTCTACAGAGGGACACGGAAGGCCATAAAGGTGTGATCCACCATGTCTGGTAAAATCAGCTGTAACACTCTGCTACTAATATTCTATGTATCCATCTAGGATCACTGGATACCAAGATCCTCTATCTTGAATCTTTTCAAAAGTTCTTCTCGCACCCATTTTTGAGCTTTTCATCCTCTATAGGCTTTCATCTTCAACCTTGTAGCAAAGGTTAAGATATTCATCACTCTAGGTGATCTTCAAGCTCCTTGTTACGGAGAGAAATTCCTATGGCTTGGGGTACTACAACAGACAGCTTGACTCCATAAATCAATCCTTTCCCAATATTCAATAGAAATTAAATGTCTAACACTAAAGGATCAAACCTTGTACCTTACTCTGGACGGTGGAAGTATATCCTCGTTGAGCTTTCCAACTTCAGCTTGAATTGATACATTACTTCCTCAACAACAAGTAAACAATACAAGCATTCTATATATCATGGTGTTAGATCTATTCTAGCATATATAATCAATAATGTATAAGCATTTGACATAATCCAATGGATAAAATATTCATTCAAACACACATTATTGGATAGGAAAAGATATTTCTATTAATATAAATGAGAGATTACAAGATACAACCTCTGTCGGCACATCTGCGAACCGGAGAAACTGAATCCCCCACTTGGGCCTCCACCACTTCAATCCTCCATCACTAGATAGCAAGCTTGGGAAGAACACAGAAGTGCTCCAAGGGACAAAGGGATGCAGACTCAAGCATAAGTTCCGGCAACAATGGACTATAGTTTCTTTGCTCTTAGTTCTCTCTCATGCCTTCAATGTAACAAGGGGTTCCTTATATAGCTTTTCAAAGAGGTAATGAAAGGTCGAATCTGAGTGATCTCAAGGCATATGGAAGGCCAGGAGTCAAGTGAGTCGGATCCATGTCAAGGAAAACTCCAAAAGGATTTGGATTTTGTACGCATCCCGATGTATGCAGTTTTAGTGGTCAAACCCACATATATACGTGATTATGGGTTTAAAAGTCACGTGTATCATTTTTCACATGTTTTTAGGGATGGTCAAGGAAACATCAAAGGACAAAAAATGGTCCATGGGGTCTAAGGAGTCTGCAGCGGAACAGGGGAAGGCCATACAAAGTGCGATTCACCTAAAGTGGTGAAATCAGCTATAACAGATGCCCCCTAATGTGTGAGGTCATAGGGGTCATACGATGGCTGAAATACATTATAAGTCCATCCCAGAATTGAAGTGATGAAGGATCCCAAATGGAATACTAGCCACCCAATCAGCATAGTACAATAATACAACTCTCCGCATAACTTCAAATACATATAGCAGTCCCGGATACATAAGAGTACAATGGACATGAATAGGCATGATACAAGATATCACATAAGTGGTCATCGCCATGTACAATATACATAGATCAGAATCTCCATGATGAAGATATACAAAGGACCAAGATCTCCATAATGGCTGCAGATATATAACAGATCAAAATCTCCATAGTGGCTGGAAATATCTGACATATACTGGAATCAAGTCACGAGAGCTGAAATCTCATGAACACTGGCACAATCAAGGAGGTAGCATATAAGAGATGCCATCAATCTAGAAATTCTTCTACACAAACCACTACGAGTACATGTCCTACTATGTGAATAGAGGTGTCAAGGTCGAACATAGTAGTGCATCGTCTGATTACCGGTCATTAATGTATACCGTTAACAGATGCGAGATCACCCATTGATAATGAAAATGGGAATCAAGGTACTAGAGTGCAAACTAACAAGTGTGAATAAATGTGTTGAGGTCGAACACTTGAGAGGATCCATCGATCAGGGGACATTGATGTATTCCCAAATACTGCCGATGGCGAGAGAACCTGCCACTGATGACTGCAAGTCTCAAGGCACTCAAAATGACTCTAGATTCCAATCCCAGAATAAATGATCTGAATTTGATGGGATAAAATCCGCTGGAAGGAGGGCATTAAGGCATCCCCCATCATCCAACATGAGGTACTCAGAAAAGCTATATAATTTGGAAGGACTTGATCATAAGGTGCACAAACCAGTAACTGTACCGGGAATGGTCGACATGCAAAGTCAAGAGAACTGAGGAATGGCTAACTCAGGCTTCAACTTTCTTCAAACAAGAGAATAACGGTGTATGGTGACTGAATAAAGGAAGCATAGACTCGATATACAAACTAGGACATCTCTACGACACAGGAGGCATCGACAGAGGCTCCATAGGGACTGGAAGCTTAACCAGTCAATGGATATAAACTCAAATAAATGAGTAGAGCTCCTAAAGTCAAAATATAACCCAACCAATGGATGTGATATACAGTGCTCTGTTCGAAGGCGACACGACTCGACAGCTACCAAAGATAACATCTTTCCCTGTCCATCTTTTTGATTTTTTGATTTTTTTTGGACTTTTTCAATTATTTAAAAAGCTTGAAAAAGAATAAAATGGATATATAGTTACAGACTAGGAGGAGACGAATGTCATAATGGCAGACAAACTAGTTCCAAGCAGTGGAACATACCTATGCTTAATGCAAGGATACATGTGTAGGATATCGACACTCGGGGGAAAATCCCCTCCCAGTAAAAAGGGAAACAAGCTGCGAAGGATATAAAAATGGCTCTGCATGGCTAGACATGAGACAAGCTCAGGCTATATGGCTGAAATGCAATGTTAGGGGAGACGGCATAAAGCTCAACAAGGCAGGTAAAGCTCATGATAATGCATTCACAACTTGACATGAGGGAGTCCTGAGGAAATAGGATAGCAAAAGATCAAGAGGAGTATGAGGCTCTTGCAAAATGTCATGGCAATACTATACAACGAACTCCCAAACCTAAGAGACAACTCACAGCATGGGTACCAAATGTAAAAGGGAGCTAACTAGGGCACCCATGTATAGGAAAGATCTACCATTCACATAGTACCACTTCTAACAGCAGCATGAAAGTTTCGTGATATCATGGAATGGGTTCGTACCTAAGGTTAATATGGAATGGTCATAAGGAAATGCATAAGTGTAATTGGATGTGATATCCTAACCTATATGCCAGTTCAGACATAATACCTGTGATAGGAATGAATGGGTCAAAACCTCGGAGAGAGTGTACAATAACTAGACCCTACATGACAACCATATTAGTCCAAAACAACCTAAATAGTCAACATAGAATCCAAATTGTAGGGAATAGGGAGGAATGATCATGACAACTGCACCCAAAGGAAACAATGCGGTGAACAATGGGACATAAAAAAGGAAATTAAGGTGTAGACCCAACGTTCATGCATCCACCACCACCCCCATGAGGGTGACCACTGGTGTAAAGACTGAGTGAAAGGGATAAAAATCCTCCACAAATGGAGTAGAGGAGGGAATGTGACCAATCCAAAATATATGAGCACGGTAAGGGGTTGTGATCTCCCCAAGTCTGACACTAGGGTTCGTACTAGAACTAAGGACGGGTGATAGGATACCAAGCATGCCAAAAATAAAAGGACCCGAACTCAAGAGAGCATGAATATACTCAAGCAACCACGATCCCAAAGTCCAACTAGCGCACAAAGAGCATACTCCTAAGAAAATCTACAGCCAAAATACAAGCAAACCAAGGGGAGGATATGTGAGCTCCCGAATGCAACAGGTATGTCTCACCTAGGAGAGGCTCAAAACTCCCATACACTACAAGCGGAGGTACATAACCAATTATAGTGGCCCTCGGCTTCAACGCATAAAGCGACTGTGCTGTCCGAACTCTACCTGGCCGGTACACTCGCAGAATAACCCCTGCAAAGTACCCCCTCGACATCCTAGGTAAGGCCACTAAGGTCACCTCAATATAATCAATTCTTAGGAGGATAGTCGCAGGCGCGATTGACCGTATGGGCAGGGTAGTAAAGCCCAAAACTCTCAAAAGAACCCCTAAATACGAATACAATACTGGAAATATCTCCGGTGCTACTCAGTTATGACTAGGGGTCATCCCAATCAATAACTGCTCATAATGCCTCGTGCTTAACTCCCTTTTGAGAGGAGGATCCTGAGAAGCACTGGTTATACCAAGGATTTCACACACTCACCTGGACAGACACATACATGTTGTTGTTTAGTGATCTTAGAGAATTGACTTATAATGAAATATTCCAAGATCCTAAAACCTAAGCTTGTTGGTGCACCCTATAAAAGAAAAGAGTGTAGTTCATTTTAATTTAGCATTGATTTTAGTTGGCTTTATTACTCAAAAACGGGATATGGTCATGCAACTAATGGTGTTATGACAGAACATGAAGTAAAAAGCACACCTAGCAATCAATGCAAATGCATTGTGTCCATGAAAATAGGGTATGCTACTACGTGAAATGCACAATTTTTCTTCAAATTATGAATGCAAGCTTTCCTATATGAAGTCATAACTAATACTCCAAAGCAAAGCTAGTGCAAGTACAATGCAAAATGCAAAAATAAATGCATGATGATAAGCAAATGTTTTTGGATTTTTTGAAATAAAATGAGATGCAAAAAGCAAAAGAATGATTCTACAACCCCTAGACTCTGCAAGCACACATAAACAGCACTCAAGCAAAGCTCTAAGGTAAAATAACTCTAATGCACTAATCTCAAACAAAAAAAATCAAGAATGCCATGACAAGAACCTTCCTAAAAAGAAAAATTTATCCTAAAAAAACGTTTCTGGTCAGAAACATAGGTATAAACAGACTCAGGTAGTGCCAAAGGAGACTTAGCAAATATAAAAATTCACCCAGAAACCATTTAACTTCCACAAAAAGGAAAAATCAAAGGCATACGCGATTGTTCGCAGTAAACCCGTGTGTATACACGGAAATCAAAGAGAAACCCGTGTGTATACGCGATTGTGAGTTAAAAACTCGCGTACAGGAAGAAAGGTGCATAAAATCAAGGCAAATAGACAGGCTGAGACAAACTTCACACCAATCAGACACTACCAAACATACATGCCCCCAGACCCGACACAGAAACAAGAGAGAAAGAGCAATTCAAATTCATTGAATGCCAAGAAAACAACCCCCAAAGGACAACTACTAGGAACTCCCCAGTGGAGTCGCCAATTCTATTATGGAGAGAAATTCCTATGGTTTGGGGTACCACAACAGATAGCTTGACTCCAGAAATCAATCCTTTCCCAATATGCAATAGAAATTAAATGTCTAACACTAAAGAATCAGACCTCGTACCTTATTCTGGACAGTTGAAGTAGATCCTCGTTGAGCTTTCCAACTTCTGCTTGAATTGATACATTACTTCCTGTTGAGGCCCGAAAATTCACAGGAAACAACAGTAAGGGATTCTCCCCAGTCAATGTCCCCAACTAGCCCGTGATTGTTTGCTATGGGGAATCCGTCCGGTTTGCGGTCCGGCTACCGTAGGTCAAAGTAACAAAAAAACAAAGGCTTTACCGGTTGCGGCCCGGTCCACCGTGGATTTTTGTATTTTTTGACTTAAGTATGATATGCAAGTGCCTAATTAACAATGCAGCATGATAAGGATGCAAGGAACAGTCACAAAGTGATGCGCAGGTTCTTACCTCTCGTCTTAAGGCTCACAAGCATCCAAATCGCATATAACAAGAAAATAAACTAACTACCTAAACTATCCCTAGGGAGAAGGATTATCATTCATTGGTGAGTAATATATTTTGTACATGCATAATGAAGAGTTACAGATAGCTGACCGCTTCTTTCAAGACACATGAACAATTACAGATTTTTGAACAACTAGTTAGCCAATTGTTTTATGAACAACATTCATTACCCACAGTGGAAAACATCACAAAATACACTGAAAAGCATTCAACAAGAAAATAGGTTCAAGAAGTTAAACACTCTCACAGTTAATTAAAAACAGCTGAAGACGAAATAGTTCCCCTTCAACATTGTTCATTTAATGACATTGATACATTCCACATCTCGCTTCCTCCAGCAGGAAAAAGTTGCAGTTTCTAATTGTAAAACGAAATAGTTCCTCTTACAAGCAAATGGTGTACAAGTTTTTCCAGGGAAAAAGTCCCGGTCTAAGCTCTACTTTCAAATATTTAAACTACAACTGCAGACCGCTTGGGATACCCCCCAAGCATCTGACCTTTCAGTTCCCCAACGCTTCATATTCCTCTATTTTTCCTGTGCATGCTCGTGCTTGGCTGAGTAACTGCCGGACCGTTCAGAGCTACTCCTCTGTCACCATTCATTTTGTTTTTTTCTTTCGTTTTTCCTTCTCGTGATCCTACTAGTTTTAGTCCATCTTCCTCCACGCCGCGGTAGTTTGACCGATCTCCCGAACCCACCTGCAATCCAACGACAAGCATCATTCATTGGGACTGTGTTACAAAACAAAGCATCAAATTCTACCAATTGAAACGACTATTCCACAAGGAAATAGCCAGGTGCATCTCTTGATCTGAAAAGAATATTGATTAAGCCTTGCGCGGGAAAGTTCTAAATCGGCAGTTGGAAGGCTTTGACATCGGACGCTAAAAGGATTTTGTAGCCACAACAACGAAAAAGACAAGGGCTACAGTCACGCGAAACATGGGCTGGAGAAGCTTTAACCGGAAGTCGGAGGATACTAACATCAGAGGCTAAACGGCTTTCCCAGCTGCAACAGCGGAAGAGACATAAGCTACGGACAAGCGAAACGTGGGTGGGAAAAGGCTTTAGTTGAAAGTCGGAAGACATTTAAATCGGAAGCTGAATGACTTTCCCAGCCACAACGGCGGAAGAGAAAAACTACGGGTCTGTGACGAAAATTGTCAACACACATCGGCAGTCGGAGCTCTTTGTATTTCGGGTGCTAAATTGTTTTGGGAGCCGCAACGGCGGAAGGGAACAGGTTATAGCCACGCGATGCACAATCGAAAGTCAGACGACTTTACAATTCGGAGGCTAAATGACTTTGAGAGTCGCAATGGAGGGAGGGAAAAGGAAAAAAGAAATCGATTTAACAGAAAAAAATTAAGTATTCGAAAGCTTTTTTTTAAAAGAAAATCAGCAAAGGTTTAAAAACCCAAATTTACTTCCAAACCCGCAGACTCAAAGAGCACAAGATCCGATTTAACATTGGCTAGCACACCAAACTCACGTCTACGATCAATCACCACATTCAAACACAGGCAACCATTGAAACTGGCTGAGAATCAGTCTGCACAATCATTCGAAAATAAAACCCTGACCAATAAGTTCTAGGATCATATGATTTAAGAATAACTCTAAATCATGAGGAGGGGCCCAAAATTTAAGAAATTTGGGGAAAAATAGTTGCAGCTGCAACAATTGGTGATTACCTAGTGAACCTAGATCTCTGGGTGATTAATCTTTGAGTGACAGACTGTTTAACAACAAATGCATCTTGTCGAATTCTTCAAACTATCTAGATTTCTCGAATGCTGGAAGTGTCTACCTTCAATCATTGATAATAGTCCAATTTGGGAGAGTGGAAACCAAGATTTTCAAGTCCAGATAACTCTGTTGAGGCCAGAAGATGAGTTTCATTATTACCTTTGTCTTCAGGTGGCTGATAGCTTTGGACACCACAGGATTGTAGCATATGGTAAATAGAAATATTCGTTTGTTCCTCATTCCCATTCCATTTTAGCACTTTTTGTGCTTTTGGACTTTTGTCCCTTTTCATATGAGTCCTCCTGCATGCCTTTCTTACTGAATTTTAATTCAGGATCCTCTATCCCATAGTGTCCTTTTGTGTGAGTGGTGTACTTCATGTTTTAGCTCACGGACGGAGAGGATCTTTTGGCAATTTAGTACTTATGATTCAGTATCTGCTTTGATGTATGATGCTTTCATAGGAGTTTTTTTACTCTTTATTTCCCTTTTGGCATTCGTCTCTTGGCATGGGATCATTTATATTTAATATACTGTTCACATTGCTTCTTTCCATGGGTCCTCTGCTATCGCTCCTTAGAACATTTTAAGTGTGACATGGATGGAGCCTCAACATAGTACTCCAGACTCTCCAAACCCGGTTTATTTCACAGGGGTTAAGCAAGACTTCGATGCACACAGAGCTTATTCGGGAAAACTGCTAAACTGGAAGAAGTTCTTTTAGCAACACACATTCTGAGGCCCAAAAATGTTTATCATTCTCAACATTTTGATGTTCTCCATGCAACCGCGGGTTCATTCCCTTTATTGGAATCAAGAAAAACAAACTAAAACAAACTAAAAAACATGACTCAAAAGACAGCCAAACAGATTATTTATATACAAGACAGAAGAACTCAAAGAAACTTAGAAAAAATAAGGCTTGAGGACCAAACCATCCACTGGTAAGTTCTCTTCCCACCCTTTTAGATCTTGCAACTTATAAGTAGAAGGGCCAAGCTTTGCTACAATCTAAAAAGGACCTACCCACAACTGCTGGAATTTAGTATGTTTTCCTTTCTCATCATCGGGGTGATCCCATTTGAGGACTAAGTCTCCTACTTCAAATTCTTTTGTTCCAGCTTTATGTTTGTCGAACCATCTCTTAACTAACTCTTGATGTTGCTTAAAGCGTTCTCTGGCTTTAGATCTAGCCTCTTCTGCTTTCAGGAGATTATATATTCTTATTTGCAAAACTTCATCATCCGACCCTCTAGACTCTTGAGCTAGTATGGAAGATGGTAGCATGATATTGGGAGGAAGGATGGCTTCTATACCATAGACAAGGGTATATGGAGACACTCCAATCATAGACTTGGGGGTGACTCTATCGGCCCAAAGGGAATTTGGTAATGCTGAGTGCCAACTCCTCTGGTTTTCTATCACAGTCTTCTTTAAAATTCTAATCAGATTTTTGTTAGAGGATTCATTCAGGCCATTTCCTTGTGGATAATAATTAGCAGAATAATGCAATTTTATCCCATTATCATGAGCAAATGTAGTCAATTTAATCGACGAAAGTTACTTAGCATTATCAAAGACTAACGAAACTGGAACTCCAAACCTGGTCATGATCTGATCTTGTAGGAAGCTGATGACTTCGTCTTCATTTATCTTACGCAGTGGGATAGCTTCGACCCAGTGAGTGAAATAATCAGTCACGGTCAGAATGTACTTGTGCTGCAGAGAGGAATTTGGTTTTATTTCTCCAATAATATCCAGCCCCCACTACTCGAATGGTTTCGTGATCATCACAGGCTTTAGGGGTGCTATTGCTTTAGGTTGTCTCCCACTACATCTTTGGCAAATATCACACTTCCTGACATGTGCGTGTGCATCTTTGAAGAGCGTAGGCCAATAATAACCTGCCCTGAGGATTTTGTGGGTTGTAGTATCTCCTGAATAATATCCCCCAGCAAGACCGTCATGCAACTCTGACATTACTTTCTTCGCATCTTCCTTTTCTAAGCATCTGAGAAGAACCCCGTCATAATTCTTTCTGAATAATACTCCTTCAACAAGTTGATAGGAGGTTGATTTGAGATGCAACGCCCTTCTTTGCTTGTAAATCCAATGTTCTGGCAATAGCCCTGCCTGAAAGTAATGCACAAGGTCTCTATAACAAGACTCGGGAGCTGTAAACAAAGGACATACCTCCATTACATGTAATTCAGCTTCATCTTCCTAGGCTTGTTCTTCATTTTTTCCATTTTCAGTCATCTATTTGCACAACCCTTGTCCTTTAACTATAGATGCTGGCTTGAATTCAAGGTCGTACTCTTGAAGAGTTGTTACCCAGTTGCCTCTTCTTTCTCCTAACTCCTTCTGTACCAGAAGAGACCTTACAGCTGGGTAGGGGACGATCACCTTGGTTCTATTTTTTAAAATATAAGGCCTGAATTGCTTTACTACTTTGAATACAGCGTAAGCTTGCTTATCGATGGCTGGGTAGTTTAATTCAGCCCCTTGCAGACCAGTACTCATAAAGGATATTGGGAATTCATCCCCCCCATCTTGCTTTTGCGTAAGTACAGTTGCTAGTGAATCATCGGATGCAAAGGTATACAAGATAAAATCTTTGTCAAAATCTGGGCTTTTCAGGGAGGGTGCGTGTGCAACAACGGTTTTGATTTTGCTGAATGCGCTCTTCTCAATTTCAGCCCACTTGAATAGTGCATTTTTCTTTACCATCTGTTGTAGTGGTTTGAAAATCTGAGCAAAATCAGGCACAAAACTTCACACGAAGTTTATCGTTCCCATAAATGATTGCATCCCCTTTTTATTATGGGGTAAGGGGATTTGTTCAATAGCCTTAATTCTTTGTGGATCTATAGAAATCCCTTTCTTCGATACTATGTGACCAAGCATCTTACCCTCCGTAACAGCAAACCACACTTCTTAGGATTGAGTGAGATGCCATATTTCCGACTGTTATAGCGGATTTCACCACACTAGGTGAATCACACATTGTATGGCCTTCCCCTGTCCCGCTGCAGACTCATTAGACCCTATGGACCACTTTTTTTCTTTTGATGTGTCCTTGATCATCCCTAAAAAAACATAAGAAATGTGATATACGTGGCTTTTTCCCCGATAACCGCGTACATACACGGATATTCCCCTTATAGTCGTGTACATCGGGATGTGTACATAATCCAAATCCTTTTCGAGCGTTCCTTGACTTGGATCCGACTCATATGACTCCTGGCCTTCCATATTCCTTGAGATCGCACGGATTCTACCTTTCATTATCCCTTTGAAAAGCTATATAAGGAACCCCTTGGTACATTGAAGGCATATATAGATAAGAGAGAATTGAGAGTAACGAAACTATAGTCCATTGTTGCCAGAACTTATGCTTGAGTCTGCATCCCTTTGTCTCTTGGAGAACTGTTGTGTTCTTCCCAAGCTTTCCTTTTGCTAGTGAGCTTGCTATCTGAGTGATGGAGGATTGAGGTGGTGGAGGCGCAAGTGGGGGATTCAGTTTCTCCGGTTCGCAGACGTGCCGTCATAGGTTTTCACTTGTAATCTCTGATTCATATTAATAGAAATATCTTTTCCTGTCCAGTAATGTGTATTTGAATCAATATGGTATCCATTGGAATATGTCAAATTCTTTTACATTATTGATTATATATGCTAGAATAGATCTAACACCATGATATATAGTATGCTTTTATTGTTTACTTGTTGTTGAGGAAGTATTACATCAATTCAAGCTGAAGATTGGAAATCTCAACGGGGATCTACTTCAACCGTCCGGAATAAGGTACGAGGTTCGATCCTTTAGTGTTAGACATTTTATTTCTATTGCATATTGGGAAAGATTGATTTCTGGAGTCTAGCTGTCTGTTGTGGTACCCCAAGCCATAGGAATTTCTCTCCGTAATAGAATTGGCGACTCTGCTGGGGATGTTCCTTGTTTTCCTTTGGGGTTGGGGGCATAATGGGCTTGATATTATTGACTTGCTCTTGGTTTCTCTCTGTTTCTGTGTCACATGTTATAGTATGTGTGTCCATTGACACTCCCCTTTATTGGTTTGGCGTTGACCTGCTTTTTACCACTGCCTTCTCTATATACGCGGATTTTTGGCCAAAATTCACGTACATACGCAACTGTTCTTTATACAGTCATGTACATCCTCCATTTTGGTGAGTCTGATGTTGTGGGAAGTTGTTGGGTGGGTTGTGAGTGTGGTTGGGTCTTCCTTGGGTCTGAATTTGTCTGTTGGATGCTTCTTTTGTGACCAGAGACCATTCGTGCCTATCTCAGGTATCACGTCTACACTGGCATATAGGTTAGGTTCACCATCATTTGAATTTTTCATGACCTTATGACCATGTCACTATACCCTTAGGTACGAACCCACTCTATTATGTCACAGAACCTTCTTGCTGCTATATAAGTGGCATGATATGAGTGGTAGAGCCTCACCTTACATGGGTACCCTAGTTAGCACCTTATTTGCATTTGGTGCCCATGCCGATGTTTCTCCCTTTAGGGTGTGGGAGTCCGTTGTATAGTATTTCCATGACATTTAGCAAGAGCCTCATACTCCTCTTGATCTTATGCTGGCCATGATCCCCCGGACTCCCTTGTATCAAGTTGTGGATGCATTATCATGAGCTTTTCCTGTCTTATTGAGCTTTATGCCGGCTCCCCTGACATTGCGTTTCAGCCATATAGCACGAGCTTGTCTCATGTCTAGCCATGCAGAGCCTCTCTTTATATCCTTCGCAGCTTGATTCCCTTTTTACCGGGAGGGGATTTTCCCCCGAGTGTCGATATCCTACACATGTATCCTTGCATTGAGCATTGGTATGTTCCACTGCTTGGAACTAGTTTGTTTTCCCTAATGAAACTCATCTCCTCCTAGTTTGTAACTATAAAGCTAGTTTATTCTTTTTTCAATCTTTTCAAATAACTGAAAAAGACCAAAAAAATAAAAATAAAAACAAAAAGTCGGACAAGAAAAGATATTATCTTTGGCAGCTGTCGAGTCGTGTCGCCTTCGAATAGAGCACTGTATATCACATCCATTGGTTGGGTTATAGTTTGACTTTAGGAGCTGTACTCATTTATCTGAGTTTATCTCCACCGACTGGTTAAGCTTCCAGTCCCTATGGATCCTCTATTGATGCCTCCTGCATCATAGAGATGTCCCAGTTTGTATATCGAGTCTATGCTACCTTCATTCAGTCACCATACGCCATTATGCTCTTGTTTGAAGGAAGTTGAAACCTTAGTCGGCCATTCCTCAGTTATCTTGACTTTGCATGTCGGCCATTCCCGGTACAGTTACTGGTTCGTGAACCTTATGATCGAGTCCTTCCACATTATACAGCTTTGCTGAGTACCTCGTGTTGGATGATGGGGGATGCCCTAATGCCCTCCTTCCAGCGGATTTCATCCCATCGATTTCAGATCATTTAGTCTGGGATTGGAGTCTAGAGTCATTTTGAGTGCCTTGAGACTTGCAGTCATCAGTGGCAGGTTCTCTCGCCATCGACAGTTCTGGGAATACATCAATGTCCCCTGATTGATGGATTCTCTCAATTGTTCGACCTCAACACATTTATTCACACTTGTTAGTTTGCACTCTAGTACCTTGATTCCCATTTTCATTATCGGTGGGTGATATCGCGTCTGTTAACGGTATACATCAATGACCGGTAATCAGACGATGGACTACTATGTTCGACCTCGACACCTCTATTCGCATAGTAGGACATGTACTCGTAGCGGTGTGTGTATAAGACCTTCTAGATTGGTGGCATCCATTATATGCTACCTCCTTGATCATGCCAGTGTTCATGAGATTTTAGCTCTCGTGACTTGTTCCAGTATATGTCAGACATTTCCAGCCACTATGGAGATCTTGATCTATTGTATATCTTCAACCTTTATGGAGATCATGGTCCTTTGTATATCTTCATCATGGAGATTCTGATCTATGTATATTGTACGTGGCAATGACCACATATGTGTTATCATGTTTCATGCCTATTCATGGCCATTGTACTCTTATGTATTCGGGACTACTATATGTATTTGCAGTTATATACAGAGTTATATTATGGTATTATGCTGATTGGGTGGCTGGTCTTCCATTTGGGTACCTTCATCACTCCACTTCTGGGATGGACTTATAATGTATTTCGGCCATCGTATAACCCCTCTGATCTCATACATTAGGAGGCATCTGTTATAGCGGATTTCACCACACTAGGTGAATCACACATTGTATGGCCTTCCCCTGTCCCGCTGCAGACTCATTAGACCCTATGGACCACTTTTTTTCTTTTGATGTGTCCTTGATCATCCCTAAAAAACATAAGAAAAGTGATATACGCAGCTTTTTCCCCGATAACTGCGTACAGACGTGGATATTCCCCTTATAGTCGTGTACATCGGGATGTGTACATAATCCAAATCCTTTTGGAGCATTCCTTGACTTGGATCCGACTCATATGACTCCTGGCCTTCCATATGCCTTGAGATTGCATGGATTCTACCTTTCAGTATCCCTTTGAAAATCTATATAAGGAACCCCTTGGTACATTGAAGGCATATATAGATAAGAGAGAATTGAGAGTAATGAAACTATAGTACATTGTTGGCAGAACTTATGCTTGAGTCTGCATCCCTTTGTTTCTTAGAGCACTGTTGTGTTCTTCCCAAGCTTGCCTTTTGCTAGTGAGCTTGCTATCTGAGTGATGGAGGATTGAGGTGGTGGAGGCCCAAGTGGGGGATTCATTTTCTCCGGTTCGTAGACGTGCCGTTAGAGGTTGTCACTTGTAATCTCTGATTCATATTAATAGAAATTTATTTTCCTGTCCAGTAATGTGTATTTGAATGAATATGGTATCCATTGGAATATGTCAAATGCTTTTACATTATTGATTATATATGCTAGAATAGATCTAACACCATGATATATAGTATGCTTGTATTGTTTACTTGTTGTTGAGGAAGTATTACATCAATTCAAGCTGAAGATTGGAAAGCTCAGCGGGGATCTACTTCAACCGTCCGGAATAAGGTACGAGGTTTGATCCTTTAGTGTTAGACATTTTATTTCTATTGCATATTGGGAAAGATTGATTTCTGGAGTCTAGCTATCTATTTTGGTACCCCAATCCATAGGAATTTCTCTCCGTAACACCGACAGCGTTCAAAAATTTGCTTTAAGTGAAGCACGTGCTCCCCTCTTCTCTTCAAGAATATTGTAATATCATCAAGGTATACTACAGCACTTCAGCCAATCAATCCGTGGAAAGCTATGTCCATAGCCCTCTGAAACGTTGCTCCAACATTTATAATCCCAAAGGGCATTCTCCTGTAGCAAAAGGTTCCCCATTTGGTCTTGAATGTGGTCTTCAATCTGTCTTCTTTGGCTACTAATACTTGATTGTAGCCAGAGAAACCGTCTAACAATGAAAACAGTTCAGCACCTGAGATCATTTGCAGCAATTGCTCCATGGGTGGAACATGATAGTTATCTTTGTCATAAGCACGGTTTAAGTTCCTGAAATCCATGCAGAGTCTAATCTCTCCATATTTTTTCCTTACTGGTACTAGATTTGATACCCACTCAGAGTGTCTGACCTTGAAAATGATTCTACCATCCAATAATTTCTTCACTTCACTCTGAATCAGCGGTTCCAATTTTGGATGCATTTTTCTTAACGGTTGCTGATACGGCTTGACGCCTGCTTTGATGGGAACGACATGCTTGATGATGCTGGTGTCGTATGTTTTCAAATCTTTGTATGTCCATGCGAAAACATCTTTATATTGTTTAAATAGACTAATGAATTTGTCTCTTTCTACTGGCGAACAACATTTGCCAAGATTCACAAATTTGGGATTCGTCTCAGTCCCTAAATTTATCAGCTCGAACTTTAGAGATGAGCTGTGGGTCTTCACGTTGGCTGGTCTTTTGAACTTTTTATTTAAATCAAAAAAAATTTCTAACGTTCTGACTCCTTTAGGAATTAAATTGTCTTATTTCATCTCAGCCTGATGTTCCTCATCATCTATAATGGCTCCTTTAAAGACCTTGTCATTTGTCAAGCATTCTATTATTTGATGATCATCGTCGAACACTCGCAAGTTGGTGATCATATCCAGTACTGAGGGCCTGAAAAGCAATTCGATAGAGCATCAATTATTAGTGGGTACAATCCTAGCGGTTGATGTGGCCAACAGGTCAGCTGTTGTGTTTTTAATCCTTGGAATTTAAATAATGTTGAATGCATTAAAACATTTAAGCAGGTCCCATACCTCATTTTGGTAAGCCTTTAAGTGAGGGGAAACACAGTGTATTTGATTCTGGATTTGCTTCACAATAATTTCAGAATCTTCAAAAACTTTTAAATTACTTACCTTTAATTCAATCGCTTTCCTCAAGCCTTGCACCAGCGCTTCATACTCAGTTGTATTTGTTGGTAATAACTCCCGATAGATTCTTATTCCAATGCAAATGCCTATATTTATACAAATCACATGGCGGTTTGGTTTCACCTTCCGCTCAGCCTGTTTGGATTCCTACTATTTATTTATTTACATTATATAACCCTAACGGATTATATTATAACAATCCCCCTCTTAATCCGAAGGGGTGTTCGTAAGTCCGAGCATGTTTCTGAACCTTTCAAACTTTTCTTGTCCAAGCGCTTTAGTGAAGATGTCTACAACTTGATCATTTGTGGAACAATGTCGAAGATGGACTGTCTTGGCTTCTACATGATGTCGAATCAAATGATACTTTGTGTTGATGTGTTTGGTTCGATCATGGAATCTAGGATTCTTAGCCAGCTTGACTGCAGAAGTATTGTCGACCAGTAATGGAGTGGAGTTCTCTTGTTTTTCTTGAAAATATTCAAGTATCTTCCTGAGCCATACTATTTCTTTCGTTGCTTCAGCTGCAGCCACATATTCTGCTTCTGTTGTTGAATCTGCCGGAACTGATTGTTTGAGTGATCTCCATGAGACAGCTGTTGATCCAAGACTCATAGTGTATCCAGAAGTTGATACTCCTGTCTCCTTATCGCCATCAAAATCTGAGTCTGAGTACCCAATAAGTTTGAAGTCATCCACTTTAGAGTACTTGAGTCCAACGTCTTGAGTACCCTTCAAGTATCTTAGAACTCTTTTTGCAGCTAACCAGTATCCTTCACAAGGTTTATGCATGAACTTTGAAAGTATGCCAACAACATAAGAAATATCTGGTCTAGTTGTTGTAAGGGAGATAAGACTTCCTACCAGTTGTCGATACTTGGTTGCATCCTCAAATTCTTTTCCTTCGCTTGATGTGAGCTTCATTTTCTGTTCCATTGGAGTAGATATAGG
>LPNX010675943.1:169138-208902 GCA_001517045.1 Pseudotsuga menziesii
AGAGAATCCAGGCATTTTCAGTCGAATGGTGCTCTGATACCACTTGTTGGTAATAACTCCCGATATATTATTATTCCAATGCAAATGCCTATATTTATACAAATCACATGGCGGTTGAGTTTCACCTTCCGCTCAGCCTGTTTGGCTTCCTACTATTTATTTATTTACATTATATAACCCTAACGGATTATATTCTAACAATATTATTAGTACAATCAAACTCTAATCTACATGAAAGAAAATGTTTATTCTTCTGGGGGTCGATCGGGACACAACTGGCCCCTGACCCTTCTAATGTCTTAGAGGCATCAAAAAATAAAGTCCAAAAATCACTAACTACTGAAAATGAATCTACTCCTACTGCTAAGTTTACTATGTTACAGTCAATCTCATCAGCCTGTGAGAATCGAAGGAGATCAAGTGGGTGTTAGATGTGTTGCTGGCTTCCTCTGCTTGATAATTCCCTGGTTCCAATTCAATAAAATAGTTTCCCAATACAGAATCCATTGGTTCATTCTTCTCATTCAGTTGAGTAACATTGTATCTCATGTGGGGCTCCCTTAAAATCTTAATCTGGTTCAGACTTCCCTTGTATGGCAACCACAGATGCGACCAATCTGAGGCGAAATATCAATTTAATTTGGCCGACCAATCTCTGCTTAGGACAAGACCGTAAGCGTCCGGTATATCAGCCACCATGATGTTAATGACTTGGAATACTTTATCATTGGATGCCAGATGGACTAGGACGTCTTCCATCTCACCAATTACCTTTACATCTATCCTATCCAACTGAACAACTCTCCACGTGGATGGCTTAGGCCGCCCATTTATCTTCTTACAGACTGATATTGGCATGACATTAACTGACGCCCCTGAGTCTACCAGACAATTGTGCATGTTATGATTAAAAATTTCAAACGTGAGGAGGAAAGGTGGGTGTTTACTTTTAGACTTACCTCCAACGCTGGTTTCTCCAATTTCTTCTTCTTCCCGAGGCTGATTGTCTGTGGGAAGCTTCTCATCCGATTCTTCAAGTGCTTTCAACAGTCTTTCTTTTTGCTGCAGCACTTTACACATTTCGAATAGTGGAACATTTGCTTTTACCTTCTTTAAATCCTCCATGATGTCATAATCCATCGGCTGCTCAATGGGATGAGGTTTATCAGCATTCATCTTTCCTTCCTCTAGCCTAGCCAACGTATTATTCTGCTTCAGATCTTGGCTGGTAATAGTGAATTCTGGAATCTTATCAGCCAAGGATTTATTTTGAAATCTCTTTACATTTCTTTGCAGCCTTTTAATCTTTGGTAAAATGAGATTGTTTTCTTTAATTGGCCCTTGACTCCTTGTTTCCATGTTGGTTTCCATGACGTCCTTGTACCCTTGATTCTTTTCTTCTTCAACATCAAATAATGAAACAGAATCCCACAAAACCATAGTTTCCTCTTCCTGTTATTTCATTGAAGTAGTATTTTCTTTTCTTTCTTCAGCTCCCTCTTTTGTTAATCTGGAATCCAAAGGCTGATTCATGACCAACGTCATTGAATTTATCCATTGAGGACAATTCTTTTCAGAGTGTGGCTGTTGGTGGAAAGTGTAGAAATTGTCCATGCCGACCTCTGTTAGATTCATAGATGCAGTATTGTGAGGAGGAGGTTGAGACTGATTGTTATCCTCTCTTTTCTTATAATAGGGCCTATAGAACTTTTGTGTTTCGTTTTCTTTCTCCATATCTATGATTTTGTTGGAAAGCTTCTGCATCATTTTGGCCATATTTTCCAAATCTGGCAACTTTTCTTCCTTAGGCTTATTAAACAATAAGGCTTTTCTTCCCGCACCTTTCTCTCCTGATTGTTCTGGATAATCTTCAATACTTTCTCTTTCCGCTTCCACTACTTCTGCCTCTTCATAGGTTTCCGTCAAAGTAGGATTGGCCCTACCTTTGGCAAACATGGCCAAATCAGGGCCTAAAGCTGAAGTATAATACTCAAACAATACCTTGTCCGAAGGCTTATCTGTTTCAGAGAAATTCTTGAGATATGCTGCAAACCTTTATGTGAAACTGTGCACCTTTTATTTTCTTTCTTTCTTCAACACACACAGCCCTTTCATGAGAGCTGCATGAGTTTTCTGAGTTGCTTACTTACTTCTGAAAATTCTTTCGAAGGTATCCCAATCAGGGATAGAGTTAGCAGGCAATCCAAAGTACCATGACGCTGCAGCTCCTTTAAGGGTATGCAGGAACAGTCTGCAGACTCCATCTTCATATTCTCCTTAATCCTTCAATTGCCAAGTAAAAACTTTGTAGATGATCATCTACTAGTATTTTCTCATTTGGGTCGAACTTGGGCAACATCTTGTCAAAGGCTTGAGGTAGGTCGTGTAATGGAGGTGTCAAGTTTAACGGTGATCTGGCTCTCCAAGCAGGTGGTGGATTAGGTGGGTTAGGTGGTGGATTAGCGTTTACTCCTGCCATGATTCTAGGTGGAGATTGAGGAGGTGAGCCAATAGGAGTGTGAGCAGGAGAACTGCGAGGGGTATTTGGGCCTTCTTAGTTCAAAGGTAGAACAACTTCCTGTAAGGATGTTTCTACAAGTTCTTCCCAGTCTCCAACCAACACTGAGTCTTCTGCTACAGGACGATCTTTCTTTTTATACTCTCTTCTGGGAAATTCAGGGATGATTGGCAATCCTCCAATCTTTTTTACATATTCCCTGGTGTGTCTTCTTAGATCATTAACAATTTCGTTGCCAATAGAATATAGATGTTCTCTTTATTTTGGAATTGGATTATGAAACCCACTGCTTTTAGAACTGTTACCGGTGGAATAATCTAGAGAAAATGAGTTTCCGTGGCCAGCCATACACTGGCGGCCCTCCTTCTAGCGCCAAAACTCTTGAGGCCCAGAAATTCGCAGGCAACAACAATAAGGGATTCTCCCCAGTCAATGTTCCCAACAAGCCCGTGACTGTTTGGTATGGGGAATCTGTCTGGTTTGTGGTCCAGCTACCGTCGATCAAAGTAACAAAAAAACAAAGGCTTTACCGGTTGCGGCCTGGTCCACCGTGTATTTTTGTATTTTTTGACTTAAGTATGATATGCAAGTGCCTAATTAACAATGCAGGGTGATAAGGATGCAAGGAACAGTCACAAAGTGATGCGCAGGTTCTTACCTCTCGTCTTAAGGCTCACAAGCATCCAAATCGCATATAACAAGAAAATAAACTAACTACCTAAACTATCCCTAGGGAGCAGGATTATCATTCATTGGTGAGTAATATAATTTGTACATGCATAATGAAGAGTTACAGATAGTTGACGCTTCTTTCAAGACACATGAACAATTGCAGATTTTTGAACAACTAGTTAGCCAATTGTTTTATGAACAACATTCATTACCCACAGTGGAAAACATCACAAAATACACTGAAAAGCATTCAACAAGAACATAGGTTCAAGAAGTTAAACACTCTCACAGTTAATGAAAAACAGCTGAAGACGAAATAGTTCCCCTTCAACATTGTTCATTTAATGACATTGATACATTCCACATCTCACTTCCTCCAGCAAGCAAAAGTTGTAGTTTCTGATTGTAAAACAAAATAGTTCCTCTTACAAGAAAATGGTGTACAAGTTTTTCTAGGGAAAAAGTCTCGGTCTAAGCTCTACTTTCAAATATTTAAACTACAACTGCAGACTGCTTGGGCTACCCCCCAAGCGTCTAACCTTTTAGTTCCCCAACGCTTCATATTCCTCTATTTTTTCTGCGCATGCTCGTTCTTGGCTGAGTAACTGCCGGACCTTTCAGAGCTGCTCCTCTATCACCATTCATTTTGTTTTTTTCTTTCGTTTGTCCTTCTCGCGATCCTGCTAGTTTCGGTCCATCTTCCTCCACGCTGCGGTAGTTTGACCGATCTCCTGAACCCACCTACAATCAACCGACAAGCATAATTCATTAGGACTGTGTTACAAAACAAAGCATCAAATTCTACCAATTGAAACGACTATTCCACAAGGAAACGGCCAGGTGCATCTCTTGATCTGAAAAGAAGCTTGATTAAGCCTCGCGCGGGAAAATTCTAAATCGGCAGTCGGAAGGCTTTGACATCAGACATAAAAAAAAATTTCCTAGACACAACGGCATAAAAGACAAGGGCTACAGTCACGCGAAACGTGGGCGGGAGAAGCTTTAACCGAAAGTCGGAGGATACTAACATCGGAGGCTAAATGGCTTTCCCAGCCGCAACGGCGGAAGAGACATAAGCTACGGACAAGCGAAACGTGGGCGGGAAAAGGATTTAGTCAGAATTTGGAAGACATTTTAATCAGACGCTGAATGAATTTCTCAGCCGCAACGGCGGAAGAGAAAAACTATGGGTCTGCGACGAAAATTGTCAACACGCATCGGCAGTCGGAGCTCTTTGTATTTTGGGTGCTAAATTGTTTTGGGAGCCGCAACGGCGGAAGGGAATAGGTTATAGCCACATGATGCACAATCAAAAGTCAGACATCTTTGTGGAAATTAAGGCCAGCAATAGATTAATTTTACTCACAACAATTATCAATTGATCATGGAAAATCACTCACAAAAGAGACTGAATATGGAGCTGTAACACTAAATTGTATTAACTGAGTGTACAATAGCCAAACCTGTAATAACATAGGCTGTTGAATAAATAGAATACATCAAGGATTAAATTGCATGAGGAGCAAATCAAATCTAGCATAAAGCAGGCTTACCAAAAATAAGTAAATCCCCCATAGGTGTAAAAAGTTGATCCCAAATCTGTCATGGTGCTCACGAATTGGAAAAAAGGATTAGGCAAGCTAAAGAGTGGTGGAATGGAATCTCATACATGCTTTTGCATGGAGAAAAGAGAGGAGGATGTGTAGGACAAAAAACTAGTCAACCTCACCTAGTCTAGCTTTTCCTTTTGCCTTAAAACACTGAAAAAGCAGGCAATAAAGCAGAAAAAGCAGAAGGGCGCCTAGGAGGCCAAGAATAAAGAAGAATTGATTCCTTTAGCTCTCCCATGCACTACATGAGTCAAATAAGGCAATTTTTACCATTATAGATAGGCAAATGACAACTTGCACAAGGTGGGACACATGAACTAGGCAAATAAGACAAAAATAATGAAATTAATGTCTAAGTGGGTAAACTATGGGTTGATTATTCTAACACCCCCCCTTAAGACTGACTTATGAGTAATATATCAGAAAATTATAGGGCCTAGCAACAAGCATTAGTCACCCTTTACATACTGCATGTCCATTTAAACAAGGAAAGAGGCAAAACCAACTTGGGAAAATCCTCCCTTAAACATGGACTGTAAAACAAAATTGTAGAATCTTGTCTTCACTCATGCTTTCACAGCATGATCAGAAATCCCTAGCAGTGATTTGAGATTGCTGAAGGTCTTCTCACAAAATGCTTTGGTGAAGATATCAGCTACTTGTTCTGAAGATGAACAGAAGAGTAGGTGAATGGTGCCATCATGCACAAGTTCTCTGATGTAGTGCATATGGATCTCAATGTGTCTAGTTCTCTACTTCTGAACTGGATCCTTGCAGATTTGAATGGTACTCTGGTTATCACAGTAGATGGTAGTTGAGTACTCAGGTTTGAAGCCACTCCTCTGTACTCTGCTTCTGTAGATGAGAGTGCAATGGCACTCTATTTCTTGCTTGACCAGCTAATTGGCCCTTCTACAAGCATGAACACATATCCTGAAGTGGACTTTCTATCTGTGCTATCACCTTCCCAATCAGTGTCAGTAAATCCAATCAACTCAAGATCAGATTTTGCTTTATAGAAGATCCCATGTGTCCTTCTTCCCTGAACAAAGTTAAGGATCCTTTTGGCTGCTTTCCAATGGATCTCTTGAGGCTGATCCATGAATCTAGAAGCCACACTTACTGCATAACAAATATCAGGTCTAGTATGTTTCAGATACAACAAACATCCAATCAATTTCCTATACAGTGTATTGTTTACCATCGGTGAAGAATCAGCTTCTTCCAGCTTCACTCTTGAAAGGAAAGGAGTTTTGCTTTCTTTGCAATCCTTCATTCTGAATTTTTTTAGCAAGTCCAAGGCATATTTGGACTGGTGCACCTTGATTCCATCTTTGGTTTGAGCAATCTCAAGCCCCAAAAATTGACTTAAGAGCCCCAAATCTGTCATGGAGAAGGCTTGGTTCACAGCTCCTTTTAAGGAAGCAATCTCAGCCTGTGAGCTTCCTGTAATGAGGAAGTCATCAACATATAACACAATGATCATTAATGAACCATTAACTAACTTCAAATAGACATTTGGATCTGATTTGCACCGAACAAAATTCAGTGATAGCAAGAAGCTATCGATCTTGGCATACCAAGCCCTGGGGGCTTGCTTTAGCCCATACAATGACTTTCTCAACCTGCACACAAGAGAAGGGTTAGTAGCAAAACCTTGAGGCTGCTGCATATATATCTCCTCAGTGAGATCTCCATTCAAGAAGGCACATTTTACATCCATG
Source organism: Pseudotsuga menziesii (assembly GCA_001517045.1). NCBI lineage: Eukaryota > Viridiplantae > Streptophyta > Pinopsida > Pinales > Pinaceae > Pseudotsuga > Pseudotsuga menziesii. Next base: position 175,663 of record LPNX010675943.1, read on the forward strand.
TGATGTACTTCCCATTGCCTTGAGGCTGCAATGGCTAGAGCTAGCCTAATGGAATCCATTTTTTCCACTAGGGAAAAGGTCTCATTGTAATCTATGCCATGAACCTGGGAGCATGGGGGATTCACTTGTTGACCAATATCATAGCACGTTAGTTCGTATTGTGGGTTTTAAAATTATCAAAAATTCAACCAATATATTGCAAGCAATGGGGGGGATGAGGGGTTTAAGGTGCGGGGCTAGGGTGGTTTATAAGGATTTGGGTATAAAAGGGGGTGGGGGGAAGGTTTTAAGTATTGTTAGGGGGTTTCAACAAAATGATTTTGGGTCAATATTTATTAAAATTAAGGGTATTCTTTAATATTCCACGATTGCACGTGCTATGTGAGAGATTCACCAAGTGAAGTCCCCGTGCCTGTGAGTAGCCCTTGGCTACCAATATGGCCTTGTACTTTAGTGGTGAACCATCAGCATCAAATTTGGTCTTATAGACCCACTTACACTATACTAGTTTTCTCCCTGGGGGAAGATCCACTAGCTCCCATGTGTTGCTCTTCTAGAGTGAGCTGAACTCCTCCTTCATGGTTGTTTGCCATCTTGGATCTCCTGCTGCTTCTTCATATGTTTGAGGATCAGACTCCACCATCAAATAGAATTTTTCAGAAAACATAGGATCCTTCATGCACAGACCACTCTCAAATTGAGATCTAGTCCTCCTTGGGTCATTGGGATCCCCAGCTAGCTCACCTGCTGCATGAAGTGCCTTGGCTGCCCATTTTGGCCTTGTGGGGCTGTTAGGGTCTGCAATAAACTCATCTCCATCAGACAAATCAGAATCAGCATGTTCAACAAACTCTTTACTTACTTCTTGAGGTTCAGGTGGTGAAGAGGCTTCACCAACTTCCACTTCTGCAAGGGGTTCTTCTTCAAACTGAACACACCTTTCAATGAAGGCTTTGTTTGTGCTCAAATTTATCAACTTGTACCCTTTTGAATCTTCAGAGTATCCAACAAAAGGACACTCTTGGCTTTGGGGCTGCAAATCCTTCCTCTTCTCTGTCGGGATTCTAGCCCAAGCCTTTGGGGCAAAAATCCTGAAATGGGTCAGATCTGGCTTGTGCCCACTCCATGCTTCGAAGGGAGTCATACCATCAAGCTGTTTGTGAGGCACCCTATTCTGAATATAGGCTGCACAGTTGATAGCTTTGGCCCAGTACTTTGGTGGCAAAGTTTTGGACTCCATCATGCATGTTGCCATCTCCTTCAGTGATCTGTTCTTCCTCTCAGCAACACCATTTTGCTGTGGTGTGTAAGGGATAGAATGGTGCATCTGAATACTTGCATATACACAATAGTTAATACACTCAGACTTGACATACTCACCACCATTGTCAGATCTGAGGGCCTTGATTTTCCTTCCAGACTGGTTTTCAACCAAAGCCTTAAATACTTTGAATAGGCCAAAAACTTCAGACTTGTGTTTCAGGAAGTGAACCCAGCAATACCTGGAAAAGTCATCAATGAAAGTTAATGCATACTTGGGCTGACTCATTGACATATGAGGAAATGGGCCAGCAACATCACTGTGGATCAGCTCGAGGGGTGCAGAGGTTCTTTCATGACTAGCTCTCTCAAACTTATGCTCTGGGTGTTTTCCTAGGATGCAACCTTGGCAGACTCCTTTGGAAAATTTTATCTTGGGCAACCCTATGACCATCTCTTTTTCACTAATATCATAAATATATTTGTAGTTAAGGTGACCAAATCTTTCATGCCACAGCTTGTTGGCTTCATTAGCATGAATGAGAAGAGCAGAGGGGTTTGAGTAAGGTAGGAAGTGTGAGAACATGTATACCTTTTGAGCATGATTCGCAACTCCTTTTGCAATGACTCTACCAGTTGAAATCTCTGTGATCTCAACTTCATCGAGGGAGAATATGACCTTCTTAGGAGACCCAGTGTGGGTCATCTGGTACACTGACAGGAGGTTGGAGGCGAGACCAGGAACATACAACACATTGCTTAACTGACCATGATCAAGATCTATCCTTACTTTTCCTTTACTTTCAATGAGAAAGTCATATCCCAGTACAATAGATGGTCCTTTCGACATTCCAGTGAGGAGAAGGCCTCCTTAGTCGAAACCATGTGTCTTGAAGCTCCAGAATCAATGATAAAACTGGGTGAGCTTGATGTGCCAGCAACTAGAGCATGAACTCTCTCTCTGTCATCTGAACTTGATCCTCCTTCTCTCTTCTTTGAGCTTTCTGGAAGGGAGATGCCATTCTTCTCCAGGATTTGGGTCAGCATGTCTATCTTCTTTTTCATACAATAGCTTTCAGAGTGATTGCCCTTATTGCAGTATGCGAACTTGTTCATTTCACCTTTGTTCTTCTTCTTCTGGTAATTCTTCTTGGGACCTTGTTGATCCTCCGGAGACTGTTTCTTGTCTCTCTTTTTCTCAGGTGGCTTTTTAGCTTTCTTTTTTCTTTTTGAATCCACCCTCGAATCTCCAGCAATCAAAGCTTGATCTTTGGATGGTTTGATGGTGCCCATCATCACCAGCTTGTCATGTTCTTGTGTGAGAGATTCCATGAAATATGCAAGGCTAGGAATCTTCCAGGTTTGAGCTATTAGTTTTGTGGCATAGAAGGTCGAAACAAACACTGAATAATCAGGGCCCAGCTTCGAGAGGATGGCCAATACGAGCTGATCATCTTTCTTTTCAATACCACACTGTTTAAGCTGCAAAACTAGTGCTTTGAACTTGGATAAATATAGCTGCAGGGATTCAAAGCTCGTTGGACTTAGAGAAATCAGCTCATTTTCGATTTTATGTCCCCTCATCTCATCTGGCTTTCCAAAAATATCAGCAATCTTCTCCCATACTTCATTCGGTGATGTCAATCCATCAAGATGGAAAAGGAGGTCTCTGGAAATACTCAGGCACAGGAGGCCATAAGCCTCATCCCTCTTGTTGTGCCATTTTATCTTCTCTGCAGCTGCATTGGGCTCTGCTTCTGTTGCCATAGTCACCCTGTAGAGTCCTTTCGCTCTCAATAGTATCTCCATCTCTGCTTTCCATTCAAATAAATTGAAGGGAGTCAAGATAGTTTTCTGTGATTGATCCACAGCTCTAGAAAATATGTCACGGCTGTCAGTAGAAGGCTCCCAGTCTTTGATATCGAACCTGCAAAAAAAATTTTGAAGGAGAGAAATAACCTACAATGGGTCTGATACCATGTGGAAATTAAGGCCAGCAATATATTAATTTTACTCACAACAATTATCAATTGATCATGCAAAATCACTCACAAAAGAGACTAAATATGGAGCTGTAACACTAAATTGTATTAACTGTGTGTACAATAGCCAACCCTGTAATAACATATGCTGCTGAATAAATAGAATACATCAAGGATTTGATTGCATGAGGAGAAAATCAAATCTAGCGTAAAGCAGGCTTACCAAAAATAAGCAAATCCCCCATAGGTGTAAAAAGCCGATCCCAAATCTGTCATGGAGCTCACGAATTGGAAAAAAGGCTTAGGCAAGCTAAATATTGGTGGAATAGCAGCTCATACATGCTTTTGCATGGATAAAAGAGAGGAGTATGTGTAGGACAAAAAACTAGTCAACCTCACCTAGTCTAGCTTTTCCTTTTGCCTTAAAACACTGAAAAAGCAGGCAATAAAGCAGAAAAAGCAGAAGGGCACCTAGGAGGCTAGGAATAAAGCAGAATTGATTCCTTTAGCTCTCCCATGTGCTACATGAGTCAAATAAGGAAATTTTGGCCATTATAGATAGGCAAATGACAACTTTCCCAAGGTGGGACACATGAACTAGGCAAATAAGACAAAAATAATGGAATTAATGTCTAAGTGGGTAAACTATGGGTTGATTATTCTAACAGGATTTACACTTCGGAGGCTAAATGACTTTGAGAGCCGCAATGGCAAGAGGGAAAAGGACAAAAGCAACCGATTTAACAAAAAAAAAATTAAGTGTTCGAAAGCTTTTTTTTAAAAGAAAATCAGCAAAGGTTTAAAACCCAAATTTAATTCCGAACCCGCGGAATCAAAGAACACAAGATCCGATTTAACATTGGCTAGCACACCAAACTCACATCTGCGATCAATCACCACATTCAAACACAAGCAACCTTTGAAACCGGCTGAGAATCAGTCTGCACAATCATTCGAAAATAAAACCCCGACCAATAAGTTCCAGGATCCTACGATTTAAGAATAACGCTAAATCATGAGGAGGGGCCCAAATTTAAGAAATTTGGGGAAAAACAGTTGCAGCTGCAACACTTCCTCAACAACAAGTAAACAATACAAGAATTCTATATATCATGGTGTTAGATCTATTCTAGCATATATAATCAATAATGTATAAGCATTTGACATCATCCAATGGATAAAATATTCATTCAAACACACATTATTGGACAGGAAAAGATATTTCTATTAATATAAATCAAAGATTACAAGATACAACCTCTATCGGCACATCTACGAACCAGAGAAACTGAATCCCCCACTTGGGCCTCCACCACTTCAATCCTCCATCACTAGATAGCAAGCTCACATGCAAAAGGAAAGCTTGGGAAGAACACAAAAGTGCTCTAAGGGACAAAGGGATGCAGACTCAAGCATAAGTTCCGGAAACAATGGACTATAGTTTCTTTGCTCTTAGTTCTCTCTCATGCCTTCAATGTACCAAGGGGTTCCTTATATATCTTTTCAAAGAGGTAATGAAAGGTCGAATCCGAGCGATCTCAAGGCATATGGAATGCCAGGAATCAAGTGAGTCGGATCCATGTCAAGGAAAACTCCAAAAGGATTTGGATTTTGTACACATCCCGATGTATGTGGTTTTAGTGGTCAAACCCGCGTATATACGCGATTATGGGTTTAAAAGTCACGTGTATCATTTTTCACATGTTTTTAGGGATGGTCAGGGAAACATCAAAGGACAAAAAATGGTCCATGGGGTCTAAGGAGTCTGCAAGGGGACAAGGGAAGGCCATACAAAGTGTGATTCACCTGGAGTGGTGAAATCAGCTATAACACTCCTCATGTAGGTGTTATCCTATGGGTTCCTTCTGAGCTCGTATAAGGAATTTTTTAAGTTGCACACATGAGTTTGTCTGTCATGTGTCTCAACTCCCACTGGCTGCAAATGTCTCTTCATAGTCTATGCCTTCTTTCTGTGAGAATCCTTGTGCTATGAATTTTTCCTTTTATCCCACAATGTTTCCATCTACTACATGCTAGATCTTGTATATCCATATGGAATACACTACGAACTTCCCTTCACGTCTCGATATCACATTCTAGTTATCATTCTTCACTTTGGATTATTAGAGTGAATCTTAAACTGTTGTCACTTGTTCTTTGGAACAAGTCTCATCCTTCTTTTCTTGTAGGAAATTGTACGCGGTCTTTCCTACAAGTCAAATGCACCAGTTGTATGGTTAGAAACATTTCATAAGGCATATTCATAATGGAAAATTCTTACACATAAAGATATAATCATGCAACTATTTTATACAATACAGGATTCATCCATACCTCACAAAAACTTTCTAGATTCCTTCCATCTCTACCAAGACATCATTGAGATTTTGCACTAATCCAATATGTCAGCAAAGAGGTTTCATTCTAAATAAGTAGCAATGGATATTTGTATAGCACCATGGGCTACTTACCCATCACATGCATATTAGTAGTATATTTTCATTAATGCAAACATTCTATCATGCATAACACATCAACTCAATATAAACAAATGCATAACAAAATAATATCATGAAATTACAATTGAATACTTATCTTTATTCATTTCGTGGGTAGACTTCTTCTTGAGCCTTTAGCTTTATCATCTTCTTCATTCATAACATCATCATTTCTTATCGAAATGCTAAGATGGATAAGAGGTTATTAAAGAATTGAGTCCTTTATATTCCTCATCGCTTGAGGGATCTTCTTTGAATCATGAGAGCTTGATATTCAGTTGCTCCAATATTCTTGTCTCTTATTATGAGTAGAGCTTGTTCTTTTGTTCACTCTTTCCAAATTTTGTTGAAACTAATCACTTCCTTTTGGCACACATTCCTTGAATGAATGAGTCACATGATCCAGGGAGGCCATTCAAGGTGGTTATAACAATATCTTATTCTTCTTTGATTGCTTCGTCATAGCATTGAACACTTACTTTTGGTGTCTTCAAGGAAGACACATGAGGGCTGAGATGATATTAAATAGAATCTGCAATGATTCTCTTGGCTCTAGCCTTAGCCTCATCTCCCTCTGGCTCTTAGAAATTCCTTACTGAAATACTGATCTAGGTCAATTTATTCAAGGATCACGGAGTTCCTATACTTCCATACTTGGAATTTTTCAACTTCACCAAGCTTGTCATCAAGCTGGTGTGATTAATCATTTTGAAATGAGAACCTCAAATGTAAATAGCAAAGGATTAGATATTACGGATTTGAGGTGTCCGTCCTCGTTCTAGAGATGGATGATATATGGTTTGTCATAGGAAACCTTAATTTTCAAAACTTGAAATATTTTAGATCTGATTGGATATAAATATGTGCCTCCTAAAGGCAAGCTGAGAAGCATACTCATTTTCCCAAAACTATGATCAGAACTACAAAATATCCAATGCCCTAGTTTTCTTCAATTTCTTCTGTGAAATTTCCTGATATTGTTTTTGTGGTATCTTCGAAATTACCGCTCCTCTATGTTTGAAACTTTGAACTGAGGTAGCCTCTTATGCCCTCTTTCCAACACTGCAGGTTTGAATAGAATGGGTTTCACCAATTGGGACTTATGAGATTTTTCCCAAGGTGGCGTATTTCAGCACTATTCAGCATAGCAAACTTGTACAAACTTCCATGTGTCAGTGGTGTTACGGAGAGAAATTCCAATGGCTTGGGGTACCACAACAGACAGCTTGACTCCAGAAATCAATCCTTTCCAATATGCAAGAGAAACCAAATATATAACACTAAAGGATCTCGATTTGTACCTTATTTTGGATAGTTGATGTAGATCCCCATTGATCTTTCCAACTCTAGCTTGAATTGATAAATTGCTTCTTCAACATTCAATAAACAAGACAAGCATGCTATATATAATAATGTTAGACCTACTCTAGCATATATAATCAATAACATATAATCATTTGAAATCATCCATGGATCAAATATTCATTCAAATACACATTATTGGACAAGAAAAAATATTTCTATTAATATAAAATAGAGATTACAATAGAGACAACCTCTATTGGCACGTCTGTGAATCAGAGAAACTGAGTCCCCCACTTGGGCCTCCACCACTTCAATCCTCCATCTCTTGATAGAAATCTCACAAGCAAAAGGAAATCTTGGGAAGAACAAAAAAGTGCTCCAAGGGACAAAGGGATGCAGACTCAAGTATAAGCTCTGGCAACAATGGACTATAGTTTTCTTTCTCTCAATTCCTCATGCCTTCAATGTATCCAAAGGGTTCCTTATATATCTCTTCAATGGGGTAATGAAAGGTCGAATCCGACCAATCTCAAGGCATATGGAAGGCCAGGAGACAAGTGAGTCAGTTCCACATCAAGGAAAACTCCAAAAGAATTTGTCCTTTTGCACACATCCTGATGTACGTGGTTTTAGGGGTCAAACCCATGTATATACGTGAGAAAGGGTTTAAAATCCGTGTATGGAAATTTTTTCATGTTTTTAGGGATGATCTTGGAAACATTAAAAGTAAAAAAATGGTCCATGGGGTCTAAGGAGTCTGCAGAGGGATAGGGAAGGCCATAAAAATGTGATTCACCATGTGTGGTAAAATCAGCTATAACATATGCCCCCTAATGTGTGAGGTCAGAGGGGTCATACGATGGCCGAAATACATTATAAGTCCATCCTAGAAGTGAAGTGATGAATAACCTAGTGGAAGAACCAGCCATCCAGTGAGAACTATACAATGATACAACTCTGCACATAACTGCAAATAGATATAGCAGTCCCGGATACATAAGAGTACAATGGCCATGAATAGGCATGATACAATATAACATATGTGGTTATCACCACGTACAATATAACTAGATCAGAATCTCCATGATGAAGATATACAAAGGATCATGATCTCCATGATGGCTGGAAATGTCTGACATATACTGGAATCAAGTCACGAGAACTGAAATCTCATGAACACTGGCACGATCAAGGAGGTATCATATAAGAGATGCCACCAATCTGGAAGGTCTTCTACACAAACCACAATGAGTACATGTCCTACTATGTGAATAGAGGTGTCGAGGTCGAACATAGTAGTCCATCGTCTGATTACCAGTCATTGATGTATACCGTTAATAGACACGAGATCACCCACCAATAATGAAAATGGGAATCAAGGTACTAGAGTGCAAACTAACAAGTGTGAATAAATGTGTTGAGGTCGAACACTTGAGAGAATCCATCGATCAGGGGACATTGATGTATTCCCAAAAACTGTCGATGGCGAGAGAACCTGCCACTAATGACTAAAAGTCTCAAGGCACTCAAACATGACTCTAGAATCCTATCCCAAAATAAATGATATGAAGTCGATGGGATGAAATCCGCTGGAAGGAGGGCATTAAGGCATCCCCCATCATCCAACATGAGGTACTCAACAAAGCTGTATAATGAGTAAGGACTCGATCATAAGGTGCACGAACCAGTAACTGTACTGGGAATGGCCGACATGCAAAGTCAAGATAACTGAGGAATGGCGGACTCAAGTTTCAACTTCCTTCGAACAAGAGCATAAAGATGGATGGTGACTAAATGTAGGTAGCATAGACTCGATATGCAAAATTGGGATATCTCTGCGACACAGGAGGCATTGACAGAGGCTCCATAGGGACAGGAAGCTTAACCAGTTGGTGGAGATAAACTCAAATAAACAAGTATAGCTCCTAAAGTCAAACTATTAACCCAACCAACAGATGTGATATATAGTGCTCTATTCGAAGGTGACATGACTTGACTGCTGCCAAAGATAACATCTTTTCTTGTCTGGATTTTGTTTTTTTTAATTTTTTTGGACTTTTTCAAATATTTGAAAAGCTTGAAAAAGAATAAAATTGCTTCAAAGTTACATACTAGGAGGAGACGAGTGTCAAATGGGCAAACAAACTAGTTCCAAGTAGTTGAACATACCTATTATCAATGCAAGGACACATGTGTAGGATAGAAACACTCGGGGGAAAGTCCCTTCCCAGTAAAAATAGGGAATCAAGCTACAAAGGATATATAAAATGGCTCTGCATGGCTAGTCATGAGACAAGCTCGGGCTATATGGCTGATACTCAAATTCAGGGAAGCCGACATAAGGCTTAATGAGGCAGGAAAAGCTCATGATAATGCAATTACAACTTGACATAAGGGATTCCTGAGGAAATAGGCCAGCAAAAGATCAAGAGGATTATGAGGCTCTTGCAAAATGTCATGGCGATACTATACAATGGACTCCCACACCCTAAAGACAAACTGTCAGCATGGGCACCAAATGAAAATAAGGAGCTAACTAGGGTACCCATGTAAGGTCAAGCTCTACCATTCTAATCATGCCACTTCTAAAACAACAAGAAGGTTCTGTGACAAGATAGAATGGGTTCGTACCTAAGGTTATAATGAAATGGTCATAAGGTCATGCAAAATGCAAACAGAGGTGAAACCTAACCTATATTCCAATTTAAATATCACACCTGAAATCGGCATGAATGGATCAAAACAATGGTCGAAACGGAGCTCAAAATGGTCTCCTACATCATATATTAGTCAAAAACAGTCCAAAAGGGTCAGAAATAGTCCAAAACTATAGAAAAGGGGGTAAAATTTTGAAAAAAATTGAAAAATTTCTATAAATAGTAAAAAATTCAAAACATTATATAACATTTGAAATTTTTACCCAAATCATGCTTAGAACTTCAAACGCAAATTTCGGGAGATCCAACCGGCGGAATCCGACACCGTTTTTTCCAGGTAATTTCCCATGCCCTGCTCTTTCATTTACATGTAAATTTTTCATTTTTCCATGGTCCAATTTTATTTCTAGGCCATCCTAAATTATGTGCCATAGCCCACGTGAAAATCGATGATTTTTTCATGTATAGGGCTAGATAAACGCGAAAAAATGCCCCAGAATCGCGTACATACACGGTTGTTTAGCAAACAGTCGCGTATGCAGCCGTGTTCAAGTTTTTTAAAGACATATAATGATGCAAACTTGAAATAAATGTGTAGGATGGTTCTAGAATGGAGGGAATGTGAGCACGGGGATGTAGAAGAAGCAATACGGGGTGATCTAATGTCACAACAGGTTCTTCGTCCATGTGGGCTCTACAATTTTTGGTGTCTTGGTGGATTAAGGGCCAAACCAATACTGCTATAGATGCTAGTAGACTACTAGGATCCTGACTGAGAGTCATTCCAGATCAACAGGATATCCCTCACCATAGAAATGGAGGACATATACTTCATTACTGGATTGTCCCGACGGGGGGAAGTGGTGAACATACGTTCTCGCGGGCCCGGAGGTGGCCTCACCATAGATGAGTACATAGTAGTATATTGTTATCCGAACATGGAGAAGGTCGCGATTTAGATACCAACTAACTCCGTACAGGTGCTAGGCCTAAAGGCCATACTACTGAAACTGGGCAGGATAGCAGGGCTAGCCTCACTCCACCAGGCCTCGCAACCCCTAATGTTCTATGCAGTGGAGTGCATGAGACCCACGATTTATGATTGGAGCACTGTGCTATTGGGAAACATGAAGCACCATCTCAGTGAGTGCAAGATGGGAAGGGTATGAAACTTCAGTTTCAGCAGCATACTGAGCACGTTTTTCTTTGAGTGTGTTCTGGGATTGAGCCCTAGAGTTGACATTCCTCTTCACGGGGTTCGAGATCTGGCCCAACGACATTGGTCGGATGTGATGCGCAAACTGGGTGGAGGTAGGGTGTCCAACCCCTATCCAGATACTTGCCATCGATGACTACCCCTATGCGGGGATATATTTTTGGGGAGATCCCGACATGCCACTACCACCAGGATTGGCATACAATGTCATTGGTAACAAATCCCAACCCTCTTTTTAAGTTTTGTGAATTATTTAACTTTTTTTGTGTTTTTTGATATATGGAATCAAAAGACATGTTTTTGTGTGACAACACATAGTGACATCCTGTCATATGTATGCACATGTAGAACCACAGCGGCCTGAAGGCTTCCCTTGACATAGACGGAGGGGAAGAGGAGATGACATTATGGGTGTCGATGCGGAGCAGATGCTCCAAAGCATTCATACCAACTTCATGCGGGTGACACATAGGGTACCTATGGCGCAGGTCAAGGACCTGTTTGAGGCCATGCAGCGTCAGGTGGTGGGTGTGCCATGATCATGGGTGCGGTTGTTTCAACGGCTAGCTAGATCCGTGGTGACATTCCATGATCAGAAATCCCCTCCTCCTCCCCAGGCTTAGATACCTGGGAGTAATACATTTTGTACTACCAATTATTTATATTTTTGTGGCTTGAAAGCCCCATTTTTTTATTATGACACTTATTTATTATCACATTTTGGATGTTTAAAAAACTTTTATGATAATCGGTTTATTTATTTACATGTGTAAAAATGTATGTTTGTGATGAGCTTATTGTCTGTGAAACAAATGCCAATCTAACACATAGTTAGCATATGAGTCAGCAACTTGATTATAAATTATTGGAACATGTATGTATGTTATGTTGTCAAATTGTCATTCTAACAATCTCACACATAAGAATCTTCATAATAATGTTGGATCCCTAACATGATACAAGCCATTAAGTTGTGACACTACTAACTCCAAATCAAGACGTACCTCAAGAGATAGAATACCATGTGAAATGGCATCCCGTAGAAGCTCGATAATGGCACTATATTCAGCAACATTGTTTGAAGAGGTCCGTAAACATACACCTCTTGAAGACAATACCTGACCCATAGGAGTATAAATCACCCAAGTAGCAGAGGCTGAGTGTTGAGTGTGGTGGCTAGAACCATTTGCAAATCCTATATAGATGGAAGACTCCATTGACATAAGCCATAAGAAACAAAAGCTAATCAACAAACCCGATCACCATAAGAAAAACCTAACTATGAAAAATATTGTACAATAATATACAATAGTCAGCCCTGGCTAAGAATCATGCATAGTACTTTTTAAGATAGATCCCATTTCTACGCTCTCCCAAGGCTGTCCCTTCATAATCTACTAACTCATATGCGCCCTTCTCTAACACACGTTTAACAACATAAGGACCATGCCACATGGGGTTAAATTTTCCTTCCCTCAAGGGTTCTTTAGCTTGATCCCACAAAAGGACCAAATTTCCTTCACTAAACTTCCTTGGACGGACATATTTATCATATTGGACCTTAACGTGATGCTTATTCACTTATTTATCATATCTCGGTGCTGCTCATCAAGCTGCTCTAAATGGACCAAATGTTCCTCCAATGGGGAAGTGTCTGGTAAGAGCTCTATGGCTAGCTTCAAAGAAGGGATTTTGCACTCAACCGGCAATATAGACTCCACTCCATGTATAAGCTGATATGGAGAAAAAATGGTGGCAGTCTTAATAGCGGTCCTATAATCCCACAAAGTAGGATATAACATGATATGCCAATTGGTCTTGCTCTGTGCAATGGTTCGTTGGAGAATGGACTTGAGTGATTTGCTCACTGCTTCAACCTGTCAATTCACTTGAGGGTAATAAGAAGAAGAATGCTCTTGCTTATACCCTAACTTCGAGGCCAACTCTTCCATCATCCGATTTTGAAAGTGCCTACCATGGTCAGTGACAAGCTCTTTCGGAATACTGAGCCATGTAATGATCTTGTTGAATACAAAATGTGCAGCTATATCACCGTCGGATTTAATCATTGGCATAGCCTCAGCCCGTTTCATGAAATAGTCAATAGCCATGATAATATGATGATGCCTCCCAGCTAAAGCTGGGTTGCAATCCATGAAATCAAGCCCTCACTTTGTGAAGGGACCAGTGGTGATAATTGGATATAACGAGGCAAGATGTGAGTGCATATTACGTGCAAACACCTAGCAAGGGTGGCACTTTTTAACCGCATTAACATAATCTTTAAAGATCAATGACTAGAAATAGCCCGCTCTCAAGATTTTTTGGGTTGTAGAAAGCCCAGATAAATGACCACCACACGCCCCTCCATGACAATCATTCAGCACAAGCTCAACCTCCTCATGAGTTAAACAATGATGTAAAATGGAATCTACCCCACAGCGGTACAATGTGTTATCCACTATGAGGTAATTCTTGGATACATGACATAACTGTCGTCATCCATCCCATGAAAGGTGAGTAGGGACCTTCAATGTTTGTAAATATATGATAATATCCCCATACCATGGATCCAAAGTTGAGATCAGGAAAATGTGCTCATCGACAAGCGTATCTTCACAAACTTCCTCATCCTCTTCACTTGATAAAAAAGATATAAGCTCCGCAAAAATCAATGATTTCTTCGATTTTGCCAAATCAAACTCGAGATCAAATTCTTGCAAGATGAAAATCCACTTATTATACTTTCCCCCTATCATGCTTCTAGTGGGGACAAACTGAAATGGATTGACATGGGCTACCACCAAAGTCTGGTGAAGGAGAATATAGTGTCTCAATATTTGAACTGCATGAACGGTAGCTAAGGCAAGTTTCTCCACATGGGAATAATGGATCTCCACATCTATAAGGTTTCAGCTCAAATAATATATGACATTCTCCTGTAGCTCCTCATATTCCTGAACAAAAACCATACCAATCGTCTCCATGGACGTGGCCACATAAAGTAAAAAGTCACGGCTATAGTCAGGTGGACTAATCACAGCAAAAGGTAATGTCCTTGTTCAAAAGATGAATAAAGCCTCTAGTCAAATTGGCAAATTTAATGACGAATCTCCGTAAGAATTTTTCCATCCCTTGCAAACATTGAATATGTCTAATGTTTCTCGAGGGAGACAATTGAAGTATTGCCTCAACCTTCAAAGGGTTGACTCTTATACCCTCCTTGGAGACAATGAACCCTAATAAGCGACCAGAATTCACACAAAAGATGCATTTATGAGGATTTAAACTGACCAAGTAATGGTGGCACCTTTCATACACTAATCTCAAATGGTAGGAATGACGCATCCTCTGATGAGAATGAGCAGCAAGGTCATCCAAAAACACTTCATTAATCGATTTGAGATCATGGAAGATCAAGGTCATAGCCCGCTGAAAAGTGGCTCCGACGTTTTTAAGACCGAAAGGCATTTTCTGATATGCAAAGGTACCCCAAGGACAAATAAAGGCAGTATTATGTTGGTCCTTAGGTTTGATTTGTATCTTATCGTATCCGAAAAAGCCGTCCGTAAAGGAAAATACCTCGCTTCCTGCACACTCATCCAAAATTTGATCAATAAATGGTGTGGGAAAATTATCCTTAGGACATGCATGATTCAAGTCATGGAAATCAGTGCATATATGGATCGTTCCCTACTTCTTATCAACTAGAATGAGGTTTGAAACCCACTCCATCAAGGGAATGGGATAGATAAAATCGGCATTCAATAGTTTTTCTATCTCAGCCTTAATCGCAGGTGCTTTCCTAGGATTCACCACATGCAAGCATTGTCGAACAAGTTTAGCATTGGGATAAGTTTTAATTTCATGCTCAACAATGCGTGGGTCGATACCTGGCATTTCCTCATATGACCAAGAAAATACATCACGAAATTTTTTGAACAGCTCAAGATACTCTTGAATCTCAGCATGGGAACATTCTACCCCAATATAGACATTCTCAATCTTGCTAGGATCATGAGAGATATTGATAGGAATGGTAGGAGATATATTCGCCATGTTTCCATCAGCCATCGGACCAGGAGAGCTTAATGGAACCATGGGACTACCAATTCTCTCACTAAGAATCTCCCTAAAGTCTTCACACTCCAAAAGGTCAAGCTCAGGAAGGAAGTAAGATCTATGATGCAACTCTTCCCAAGGTGGCTCAACTCTAGACATAACCTCAATAATAGCTTCATCTGATGGAAAAACACTATCAAGGCAGTCATGGGTGTGAGAAGACTTAATTGCCCATGCAGGAAACACATATGGGTCCTCCTCCTCCATCCGTGAAGAGGAAGAACTAGTCTCTGCAACACATTCAAATCTATCTTGATATTCTATCATAGTTGCAGGAAATGGCACGTCTGTTCCGATGGGCTCACTCGAAGGACTCGCTATGGGAAGAATCCAAAGAAATTCCATATGAGTCATTCAAAAAGACACCAAACGTAATGATGATGAAGCCTCACTGGAAGTAGACCCAATCATAAGAATAGGTGCAGGACAACTAAATGGTCCCATAAGAGATGGGTACATGCCAACACCCACACTCCTAGTTTCCAGCTGAGAGTGCACGACAATCGAGACAGAAGCTCCCGAAGATGCGGTAACACACAGATTCTTGAATGACATTTGATCAATCGTAACTATATTCCCATTAAATGGAAAGCATACAACTCGAAATAGACAAGAAGATATGGCTCGCATACTGTACATCCAATTCTTACCCATTAACAGATTGTAGTCAAGCATCAACCACCTTGACCTCAATCGCGATGGTGTTCCCTCCCAAATGGACCTTAAGAGAAGGAAGAATGCCCTACGGCCGAAATGATCTAGCATCAAATGCATTCAACATGGTAGCAAATATAGACAACTCGGGGGAACCCAAACCCTTCAAACACACCAAAGACATCATGAAAGCAACAGCACCTTCATCAATCATAGTGCATTTGACGGTCTTGTTAAGACATTCTACATGAATCAAGAGAGACACATAATAAGGAAAGCAATGTTGTAGTCCCACGGTTTCAAATTTGATGACAGAGGAAGATTTATCATCGTTAACACCAAGAGTAGAAAGCAAAGCCTTCCTTTGCAAAGGACAAATCTAAAGTACTTTGAGTGCAGACATCACACAAGGAGTGTGGCCCAAATCATCTACAACAGAATAGTTATGGGCAGCTCGGGCATTAGGATTGTGCCCCGAATGCGTAAGGACTCCCTTAGGAATGCGAGGTGCAACTTCATGTTTATCCACAGGTTTTTCAATACGCAAAGAACTCCTGGGTGGATCAGGTTCCTTTCCAATATCTAGTTGTGACGAACCATAGTCCTTCACACGAGTCACAACCTTAGCAGCACACACCATGTTGATGCAACCATGACTACTACAAGCTTCTGGCAGATCTTGATCCCCACCAGACTGATCATGGGTCCTCGAGTTCATATTTTTATTATGAGGTAAAGGGTTAGTTAGCACAGCTGGGCCCTACGCTATGAACCTCGAGGCTTCTTCTATCCAAGGGCACAAGTGAGTGAGGTGGTCCTCCTTACACAACTTGCAAGGAAACTTAACCTTATGTTTAGGATGCTTGTCCCCCCCAGCATTTTGGGAATTCTTGTCATTAGAATTGGAATTTTCATTCCTATTCCCACCCTTATGATTGTTTTTACCCTTCTTCTTATTCCTTTCGGGTTGTCGGTTACCCTTCTGGTCCAACGATTGCACCAAAAGAACACTCGTTGTTTCGGTGGGTTGAGACGAAGCCATGGCTTGTCCTAAGGTAGATTGGTTGATAGACAATTGACTCACCTATTTCACAAACGAATCCACAAGTTTGGTACTTGTAGAACAAACAATGCCATTGGCATGTGGTCCAGGTTTGATCTTAGGGTCGAAACTAGAATGCGGTGCATTAGGAATGATCTCATATAACAAACCAGATTGAGCATAAATCAAATCCAATTCCTGTGCCCTAAAAATGGCTTGTTCCTCGTTCTGACCTTCAGATGTAGAAACATCCTTCGCTATATAAGGTAGTAACGAATTAAGGAACCACTCGAGTAAAACTCTGGCAGTATGAAGGATTTAATCAATCTCTTCCATCTACGCCACTCTTGGATATGGTCCGAGATATGCATGGCTTTGTATTATCGAAATGTCGACAATATTTCTGTACCAACATCGTAATGCATTGGTAGCTGGAATTGGTTGACAAAAGTCATAGCTAGGTCATCGAACAAAGTGAATGCCCCCCTAGGTAACTCTATGTACCATTTCGCTGCAGGCCCTATAAGGGTGCAATGAAATAGCCTTAAACAGATCAAATCTTCGTGTAAGGAATCAGAAGAGCACCAAAGGTGAAATGTATTAACATGTTCACTAGGATCTTCTCCTGATTTTCCCTCGAATTTGGGAATGTCCGAAGGAAGCTTCATAGGGACAACCGGCCAAGCCGGGTCATAAGATACCAAATTGTTCGTTAGTATCGACAAGTCAGGCAAATTTAACGTTGCGAGGAAAGGGATCCTATGTTGAACAGGTCTATGAGACACTCCCTGATAATTTTGGTTCACAGGACTGATTACCGTAACCACCATGGCCATGGGCATAGTATCCTCCTTCCGTTTGACCTGTGTAGGGTGGCATGGAAGCACCATAATGTGGTGTACCTTGACTATTTGGGGCTACAAAGCCATAATTTGGGGAGTAAGCGGGTTGTTGATACATGTACCCATAAGGCGAATAACTCTGTGCATATTGTGGTCCATAAGAAGTCCCATGAGATGTCCCATGAGAAACTCCATAGGTAGGAATAGATGTTCTAGAAGTAGGAATATGACCTTCAGAAGTAGGAATACGCCCTCCCGAGACAATAGGAGGTACTTGACTCTGAGACACAACTACACGAGTAGCAATAGTACGCACATGACTCGTAGCAACATTCCAGCCCGAAGGACAACATGAATGATGGGGAGGAATAGCATTTGAAGAACTAGGAATAGAGGACGAAGGGACATGTGAAACTATGTAAGTGGTATTCCCTACCATCACTCGTCTTGGTTCTGGTATCTGAATAGGAATACTAACACTAGGTCTAGGATGAACATGATATGTATCCTCCACCACTAGGATGGAGGGTGCAATGTGACTCGTGTTCCCAAATCTCTCCGCATGGAAAGGAATGGGAATGCCCCCAGCCATAGTGCTAGGATCAAATTCCGACTCGGCATGGAATGCCAGATCATGTGCAGGGATGCCAGATATGCCATAACTAACATAACTAGTGCTTTCTGGCTCATGATGAGTCTCGTCACCCAGAAGCCAATACCGACAACCTGTGAATGAGGGATCATACCTGGAGTGTGTAGGTATATCATGTGAAGCAGAAAACCTAGAGTGTGTAGGTATATCAGGTGAAGGATCATACACAGGAGTAGGATCTTCTTCCCCAACCTCCTGAGGTGGAGAAGACAACTCAATAATTTCATCTTCATGATATCCCATCGTGTGTGAATCAATGTGAGAAGTAGTCCACCTGGACTATCTATTTCTCTCTCCCAAAGGAGGAGGAGATGTATAAGGTGGAAGTCCTGCTAAATGATGAGAATGGTGGGGTGTCACACCCGAATCCATAATGACTCAAAAAATGAAAAAGACTCTCTAATTACGCAAACCCTAAGCAAGCTAGCATGCATAGAGCATACACCAATATAATCTAAAGCCAATCACAAGCAAAAAAGGGTAGGATATGTGAGATCCTGAATGAAGCAGGTATGTCTCGCCTAGGAGAGGCTTGAGACTCCCATACACAACAAGCAGAGGTTCGTAACCAATTATTGTGGCCCTCAGCTTCAATGCATATAGCAGCTGTGTTGTCTGACCCCAACCTGGCTGAGACACCTAGAGAATAACCCCTGCAAAGTACCCTCTCGATAACCTAGGTAAGGAAACTAAGGTCACCTCAATATAATCAATGCTCAGGTGGATAGTCGCAGGCAGGATTGACCGTATGGGTAGGGTGGCAAAGCTCAAAACTCTCAAAAGAGCCCCTAGATACGAATACAATCCTTGAAATATCTCTGGTGCTACTCAGTTATGACTAGGGGTCATCCCAATCAATAACCGCTCACATTGCCTTGTGCTTAACTCCCTTGTAAGAGGAGGATCCTGAGAAACACTAATTATACCAAGGAATTTCACACTCTCACCTAAATAGACACATACATGTTGTTGTTTAGTGGTCTTGGAGAATTTACACACAATGAACTATTCCAAGACCCTAAAACCTAATCTTGTTGGTGTACCATATCAAAGAAAATAATGTAATTCATTTTAATTAAGCATTGATTTTATTTGGATTTATTACTCAAAAAAGGTATATGACCGTGCAACCAATGGTGTTATGACGCAACATGAAGTAAAATGCACACCTAACAATCAATGCAAATGCATTGTGTCGAATGAAAAACAGGGCATGCTACTACGTGAAATGCAAAATTTTCTTCAAATGACAAATGAAATCATTCCTATATGAAAACCTGACTAATACTTCTCTAAGCAAATCTAGTGCAAGTACCATGCAAAGTGCAAAGTCCAATGCATAATAATGCAAAGAAGCAAATTTTTTTGGATTTTTTGAATAAAAATGAGATAGCAAAGAAAAAGAATGATTCTACCACTCCCAGACTCTGCAAGTACAATCACATAGCACTCATGCAAAGTACTAATGTAAAAGAACTCTAATGCACTAATCCCAAAACAAAAAATAAAAAATGCAATGACAAGAACATTCTTAAAAAAAAATTTACCCTAAAAAAAAGTGTCTTTGGTCAGAAACAGAGGTGTATACAGACTCTAGCAGTATCACAAAAGACTCAGCAATCATCAAAATTCACCCAGCAATAATCAATATTCCTCTAAAAGGAATAACTCAAGGCATACGCGACTGTATGCAGAAAACCCGCGTATGTGCGTGGATATAGCAGTCAAAACTACGTGTATACATGACTGTGAGTTAAAAACTCGCATACATGAAGAAAAATGTATAAAAATAAAGGCAAGCAGATAAGCTGAGACAAAATTCACACCAATCATACACTAGCAAGCAAACATGCCCCCAGACCCGACTTAGAAACAGAGAAATCAGAGCAATTCAAGAACGTTGAATGCCGATAAAAACCCCCAAAGGACGATTACTAGGAACTCCCCAGTGGAGTCGCCAATTTTGTTACAGAGAGAAATTCCTATGGCTTGGGGTACCACAACAGATATCTTGACTCCAGAAATCAATCCATTCCTATATGCAAGAGAAACCAAATATCTAACACTAAATGATCTCGATTCGTACCTTATTCCGGACGGTTGATGTAGATCCCTGCTGAGCTTTCCAACTCTAGCTTGAATTGATCAATTGCTTCCTCAACATTCAATAAATAAGATAAGCATGCTATATATAATTGTGTTAGACCTACTCTAGCATATATAATCAATAACATATAAGCATTTGAAATCATCCATGGATCAAATATTCATTCAAATACACATTATTGGATAGGAAAAGATATTTCTATTAATATAAAACAGAGATTACAATAGAGACAACCTCTGTCGACACGTCTACAAATCGGAGAAACTGAGTCCTCACTTGGGCTTCCACCAATTTAATCCTCCATCTCTCGATAGCAATCTCACAAGCAAAATGCAAGCTTGGGAAAAACACAAAAGTGCTCCAAGGGACAAAGGGATGCAGACTCAAGTATAAGCTCCGACAACAATGGACTATAGTTTTCTTGCTCTCAATTCCTCATTCCTTCAATGTATCCAAAGGGTTCCTTATATACCTCTTCAATGGGGTAATGAAAGGTCGAATCCAAGTGATCTCAAGGAATATGGAAGGCTAGGAGACAAGTGAGTCGGATCCACATCAAGGAAAACTCCAAAATAATTTGTCCTTTTGCACACACCCCGATGTACATGGTTTTAGGGGCCAAACCCGCATATATACACAAGAAAGGGTTTAAAAGTCACATATGGAAATTTTTTCATGTTTTTAGGGATTATCTTGCAAACATTAAAAGTACAAAAATGGTCCATGGGGTCTAAGGAGTCTGCAGAGGGACAGGGAAGGCCATAAAAATGTGATTCACCATGTGTGGTAAAATCAGCTATAACAAGTGGTTCATCTTCTGGGTCTAAAACTATTACCACAAATAGTAAAGTATGTGACCTATATGGAACATCTTGATCAATTGCATTTGGACCTTCGTAGCCTGATATATAGCAATTCTCCCAAGGTGTCATGTTTAGGGATGAATCCTAGGAGAGGCTGGAACCTTGATTTTGAGGAATCATATATCCCAGCATATAGCGAATATGAAGATAAAACCTTTACACAGGGTACATTAGGAATTTATCTCCATCCTGTAAAATTTTTGGCTGCTAAGATTTATCCAATCTTGAGATATAGTGAATGCACCAAAATGACTAGTTTTAGTCTTTTAGGGTTTTCTGGTCTAGGGTCAAATTAGAGTTTGACTTTCTCGGAGTTTTACCCAACCAAAAACTTCGATCTTGGTCTCTAAATTTCGATTTTGAAAAGGAGAGAAATCCTATGCTAGGCTCACTCAAAAATTCCTCTTCTGTGAAAATCCCTAATTTCCCACAGCAGTGATAGGTCAAAAACCGAAAACGCTCGGAATCAAATTATTCTTCGACAGAAAGATGCACCCTCCAGTGGAGAGTTATCCTAGCCTCTTTTTGCTGATGATCTATGGAGGGAGACCCAAAAATTAATAAGCCCTGTCTTCTATAGCTTCATAGTGTCTTCTTCTTAGGTTAGCTCTAATACCATGTTAGATTTTTATCATTTAATCAATATGATCTAGGATCTTATATGAGAGAATAACATGCACAACAGTAATCACAAGAGACAAGAGACACAAAGAGTTTTCCTCTAGGAAAACATAAAGGATAAAACCATGCAAATTACTTAGAGATAGAATGAGCACCAATAGAAAAAGTAAAACCCAAAAACATAAAGATGATATCCAACAGCTTTTCTCTCTCTCACTTGTGCGAGCTCCTCTTCTCTCACTCATGTGCTATAGTTGAGTGAGTGTGTGTTTCAAATAGAGAGTCTCACTCTCTATTTATACTAGTTTTCCACTTGACAATTACTCTACAGGGCCGACCTCACTAGGAGAGTCTAATAACCCTAATACCCCTCAACTGTGGGGACTATTTCCTCGACTTACAATGGAGGGTTAACCTTAATGAATTTACATGAATTTATTATATTAATGACTCTCTCGATCGGAGGAACAAACATCTTCATCGGGGTGCAATGAAATACTATATAAATTATATAAGTGAATAAATTCTGAAGTTACAAATACATCAACAGTTTGTCTCTTCCAAGCTTCCTTCGGACACTCCAAAGTTTGAAGGTAAGAGTGGTGAGGACCCCAGAGAGCATGTTACCACTTTCCACTTATGGTGCTCTTCGAATTATTTGAATCACAACTATGTTTGCTTGCGACTATTTCAGTGCACCCTCACGGTTCCTGTTGAAAAATGGTATATAGAGTTGCCTGGTGGCACATATCAGAAGTTTAATGACCTATAGATGACCTTTTTGAACCATTTTCAACTACCGGTACATTACGATGCTGGTACCAAACTCTTGTGGACATTTTTGCAAGACAAAGCCATGCATATTTTTTATTACATTTAAGAGTGGTGTAGACGAAAGAGGTTGATTAAGGCCAACATTACACCTGATTTTCTATTGGAATGGTTCCTCAAGTTGTTATTTCCTTATCTCGCGAAGGATGTTTCGACATCCAGAGTTATGAATGAGGAACATGCTATTTTTCAAGCTAAGAAGTTAGACTTGATTTACTCTCAATATGGGCTCTTATATGAGATTATCCCTAATGCACACGGTCAAATTTTGAGCCTAAGTTTAAACATGGGCCACATGCCAATGGCATTGTTGGCTCCACGAGTACTAAATTCGTAGACCAAGTTACGAATAAAATGAGTATTTTTTCTATTAACCAGCCTGCAACCGGACAAGCTATGACTTCATATAATCCCACCCAATCGATGGATGTGCTCTTGGTACATTCGACCAGAATGGTAACCAACAGCCCAGATTGAATAAGAAGGGAAGAAATAATAGAAGAGGTGGGAATAGGAAGGAGAACTCTAACGATGAAAAGAACGGGAGTGATGTTGGGGGGATGAGAAGTCTAAATAGAAGGTTAAATTCCCTTGAAATATTTGTGGGGGATACCATCTCACATACTTGTTCCCCCGTATCGATGAGGCCTCGAAGTTCATTGTATAGAGCCCAGCTTTATTAACAGATCCTTTACCACATAATCAAAATATGGCTTCGAAGAACATGGATGTCGAAAAAACTTCTGGTTGGAGTTGAATCCCACCGAATGTAGAAGGTGGCCATGGTTGCACCAACATGATGTATGTTGCTAATGTTGTGACCCAAAATAAATATAATGGTTCATCGCAACCCAACTTGGGTAAGGAGCCGACACCTCCTGAGATACCTTTTCATATTGATAATCCTGAAATTATACCTCACATATCTAACAAAGTCTTAAAGCATTCGGGACACAACCCTAATGCTCGAGCCTCCCAAAATTAATTATTATTGAGGACTTGGGTTAGACTCCTTGTGCAATATCATATCATGAAGTCCTTCAGACTTGTCCTACGCAGAGGAAAGCTCTATTGTTTTCACTTGGGATGGATGATTCTAATCCTTCCACTATAGTTATATTTGATACCCATGAGGTCTAGCCTTTATTTCCTTATCACATGGATTTCTTAGTCCATGTGGAGTGTATGAATAACATGATCAAACATACAGTTCTTAATGAAGGAGCTGCAACTTCCATGATGTCTCTCGCTTGTGAGAAGGGCATTGGCTCACCCACGTTGTCGAAAGACATGACCATGTTGACTGCTTTTGATGGACATTCATTTTGGACGCATGGCATTATCCCCTCTCTCTAGGTCCAGTTTGGAGGGAATATTGTGTCTATCGAGGTTGAGGTGGTTGATGTGCCCCTTGAATACAACCTTTTACTGGGCTAAAATTGGATCTATGCTATGAAATCAATCGTGTCTTCTATTTTTCATGCAATTTGCTTCCCTTTTCAGGATCAGATTGCCATGATTGACCAACTGTCATATGATAGTTCCAGTTACGTTGCATCATCAGGATCCACCATCCCGGCTATTGATAATTCTCATTTGGAAACTGAGAATGTTGGTGTTGGAATGTATATGTCATTGCTGGGATATTTTAATATTGCAGCACCAATTCTTACAATTAGTTCCACTCTTGGTAGTGATTCATCATCATTGAGTTTGGTCCCATTTCGCACTACGTATTCGGAGGACCCTTGGACTCTTCTTTATCCGAGTACATCGGATGAGGATCCTAAACCCACTATTATGGAAATGTCATTGTCTATAGTGGAGTTTTCTTATCAAGTTGTTCTTGATCCCATTGTAGACCCTGGTCCTTCCTCTTCGCGGACAGAGTAGGAGGATCTTTTTGCAATGCATGCTTTGGAAGTTGTGTCGTCACATTCACATGACTACCTCAATGATGGTTTTCCTTTAGACAAAATGATTCTCGAGGCCATGAATGGTTTGGAACGGCCTTGAAAGGAGTTTCACCATCACTCTTACTTCCTCTCGGATATTGAACAAATAAGATGTGATGAATTTAGATCGACCCTTAGCGAGAAAGTTGGTTGTCCTTTGGTCCCATTAGGAACTCATGGTGTATATGCTGAAGGGAACATGGAAAAAATTTCACCTACAATCCCTATCAACATTTCTTAGAATCCTGGAAAGATAGAAAATGTTTACATTGGGGCGAATTGTTCTCCTGATGAAATTAAGGCATACACTGAGATCTTTAAATAATTCTGTGATGTTTTCACTTGGTTGTACCAGGAATAGACCCTCAGATTATCAATCACGAGATCAAAACATACCCTAATGATAAACTTGTTTGACATCATTTACGCACAATGAATCACCATAAGGAGCCCGCCATTAAGGCTGAGATAGAGAATATGCTCAAAGCAGGATTTATCTATCTGGTTCCCTTAACTGAATGGGTATCCAATCCTGTTTTGGTAGATAAGAAGCAGGAAACTATCCTTGTATGTACTAAACTTAGAGGCCTGAATAAGGCATGTCCTAAAGATAATTTCCTCGTGCCATTCATAGATAAAATTTCTGATCATTGTGCGAGAAGTGAAGTATTCTCATTCATGGACATCTTTTCGGGGTATAACTAGATCCAAATCAATCCTGAGGACCAACAAAAGACGAATTTCATTTTTTATTAGGGTAATTTTTCATTATGCAAGATGCCTTTTGGCCTTAAAAAATCTGGGGATACATTTCAGCAGGTGATGACCTTTTCTTTTCACAACTTTAAGTGAATTATTGAAGTATATCTGCACGATTTAGCTTCTCACTCTCGTTTGAGAGTGGATCATTCAGATCATTTTCTCTTGGTTTTCGAGAGATGTCATTGTTACCAAATCCAATGGAATCCTCAGAAGTGCATCTTTTGCATGAAAGTGGGTCGTTTATTGGGATTTATCATTTATAAGGAGGGGATTAGGGTTGATCCTATTAAGGTTGAGGAAATACTTCGATTCTCTCCCCCACACACAATTTGACACCTTCGGATTCTCCAAGGGATGGCTAACTTCTTACATAGATTTGTCGTCAACTTTGCCAATTTGACCAAGGGTTTTATGTTCCTTTTGAATAAGGACACTCCTTTTATCTGGGATGAACAAGCCTAGGAGTCCTTCGATGCAATGAAGAAATCCTTGGCATCAGCTACCATGCTTAGTCCACCTATCTATAGCCATGATTTCTTGTCATACGTGGTAACGTCTCAAGAGAAAATTGGGATGGTTTTGGTTCAAGAGGACGATGATCTCCAAGAGCACGTTGTATACTATCTTAGGTAGAACCTGATTGATGCTGAACTTCGATATAGTCATGTTGAGAAGCTATCTTTAGCAACCGTGCATGTGGTTCAACGATTGAGACATTACATACTCCTTCTACAGACTACGGTTTTGGCTCACATAAATCCTTTTCAATCTGTCCTAACCAAATGAATGATAGCGGGGAATTATAATAAGTAGATTGTTATCTTGTAAGAATTTGATCTCGATTTTGTTTTGGAAAAATCGAAGAAATATTTAGTTTTTGTGGAACTCATTTCAGATATTCCTAGTTTGGATGAAGACAAGGTTCATGAATTTTCTTTTGTGTATGAGCATATGTTCCTTATCTCAATCATGGAACCTTAGTATTGTGACATCATCACATAGCTACAGACTTTGAAGGTCCTTCCTTACCTCTCACGGGATGAGCGTCAATGTTTACGACATGTTGCTAAGAATTACCTCATTATCGGTGACACCTTGTATCATCGTGGGGTGGAATCCATTTTACGTTGGTGCTTGACTCATGATGAGGCTAAGACAATGTTGAATGATTTCCATGGTGAGGCATGTGGTGGTCATTTATCTGGTCTTGCTACATCCCAAAAAATCCTGATAGTGGGTTATTACTGCTCATCGATCTTTAAATATTGCGTTAATGTGGTCAAGTGGTGCTACCCTTGCCAAGTGTTTGCACGGAACATACGTTCACATCTCGCCTCGTTACACCTTATTATCACTGTTGGTCCCTTCACCAAGTGGGGGATAGAATTTATGAATTGCAACCAAGCTTTGACTGGGGTTACCATCATATCATAGTGGTTATGGATTACTTCATGAAATGGGTAGAGGCTATGCCTACTATTAAATCTGATGGTGAGACGACCTCTCACTTCGTGTTCAATCAGATCATGACTAGGTTTGGTATCATGAGAGATCTTGTCACTAACCATGGCAGGCACTTTCAAAATAGGATGATGGATGAATTATCTTCAAAATTGGGGTATAAGAAAGAGTGATCCTCTTCTTATTATCCTCAATCGAATGGACATGTTGAAGCTATAAATAAATACCTTAATTCCATTCTGTAAAGAACCATTTCACAAAGAAAGACTAATTGGCACATCATGCTTTACCATGCTTTGTGGACCTACCGAATTGTCGTTAAGACTGCCACCAGTTTGTCTCCATATCAATTAGTACATGGGATGGAGTTGATATTTCCAATTGAATGCGAGATTCCCTTTTTGAAACTGGTCATTGAGCTCTTACAAGATATGTCTGAGATAGAAGAACATCTAGTCCACTTAGAACACCTCGATGAGAAACATCGGGATTCCTTAGTGGCTCTTGAAATCAACAAGCGTCGCATGAAGGCTCAGTATGATAAGTCTGTTCATCCCTAGATATTTAGTGAAGGTGACTTGGTTCTTCTATATGGCCAAGCTAGTGAACTGTTAGGGGTGGGTAAGTTCAACCCCATGTGGCATGGGATTTACGTGGTTAAATGAGTCTTAGAGAAAGGCTAATACGAGCTAGAATATTATGAAGGGACAGCCTTGAAGGAGCCTAGAAATGGGATTTATCTTAAAAAATACTATGCCTAATTCTCAGTTGAGGTTAATGCTTTGTATATTAGTGTATAGATGCATACTTTAATTTGGGTCCCCTTGTAGAGATTCAATTTGTTGAAACACTTCCCTTTGTTGTGGAATATCTCGATGGAGTCTTCGATATATGTAGGATACGTTGACGGTGCCAGCCACCATACCCAGAACTTATATTTGGTTGTTTGGGTCAATTATACGTTCGCAGGTCATGTAGTGTATTCAGGTGGTGTATGTCTCTGGCCATCATCCAACAATGTTGCTAAATATAGTGTCATGATTGAGCTACTACACGATGCCATCTCCCATGGTATTTAATCCCTTGAAGTACATCTCAACTCATAGTTGGTTGTATCGTAGTTAAATGGTGTGTATCATATCAGAGATGTGACTTTATTACAAAGGTTCTTACAGGTAAGATTTGTTATAAAAACAATTTGACTACATAACATACATTCATATTCCTAGGATCTACAATCATGTTGTCGATTCTTATGAAAATTACGTTTTAGACTGGAATTTGTTACATCAGTAATGAAGCATACACATTCCATTCACATTCAGATACACATGTAAATACATTAAGTCGATCACTATAGATTTTTTATTTCCAAATATAGTCCAAAATTGTATCACAGTACAAAATATCATGATACAAAATCAGGGCTTTAAGCCACCAAAAAACACTATACAGTCTGTACAAAATGTCTATCTAAGCCTATATTCCTGTGGACCAGGGTGATGGTCATGGAAACAAAAAACGGCATTTTCCAACCATCAAAAGAGTCTAACCCATGCACAGGGCACTCCTACCATATGTCTCTGCATTTCCTCAGGCAAGTCCTCAACTTGCACCATAGGCACTATATGTGTCATCCTAACAAAGTTGGTATGTATTCTCTGGAGTACGCTTTGCATCTACACCTAGTATGCCATCCCCTCATCCCTTCTAACATTGTCGGGGGTAACCATAAGGTCATCTAGGACCCACATATGCATATACATGATCAATTTCAATATGTGATACTGCTAAAAACATGTTTTTGATTCCATTATATCAAAAATACAAAAAAAATTAAATAATTCAAAAAAAAAATTGGGTGTTACCTATGTCACTGTATACGGCACCCGGTGGTATTGGCATGTTTATATTTGTGTGGATGTCGATCCTTTCATAGGGATAGTTGTCCACAGCCACAATATGTCATTACCACCAGTGGTAGAAGTCTGGTGGTAATGGAGTGGGTGTCCTACCTCCCACTAACCACCAAATCACCCCTTCCCAACGGGTTTGGCCTAGATCTCATAGACTATGCGGAGGAACCTGAAATCTTGGGCTAAGGCCTGGTACCCGCTTGAAGAATAAAGTGCTGAGTAAGCTGGTGAAACCAAGGTTCTTTGTCCTACCTAGTCTACAGTCAGTTAGTTGTTGTTTCATAGCGTTCAACAATAATGTGATCCAATCGTATACTGTAGGTATAAGACACTCTACTACATAAAACATGATAGTCCTAGAGTCCTGATGCAATGATGCCAACCATGCTATCCTGGCTAGTACCAGAACTATAAACTTGAGACTAAGGCTTTGGATGGCGCTCACCAAAACCTAGCTTTCAATCTTCTCAGTATCCGGAAGGTAGTAAACAACGATATA
The DNA here is from genome assembly GCA_001517045.1 of Pseudotsuga menziesii. NCBI lineage: Eukaryota > Viridiplantae > Streptophyta > Pinopsida > Pinales > Pinaceae > Pseudotsuga > Pseudotsuga menziesii. The sequence continues at coordinate 204,908 of LPNX010675943.1, forward strand.
CTCCTCAATGGTGATACCTCCTCCCACCCCATGAGCCAGTAATTTTACTACCTCACCTCAGTAGGATAGTTCACTAATGAAGTAGATATCTTCCACTTCTAGTCTCAGGGGCATCCCATCTAGCTGAAAATCCTCAATGTTTGGATCCTAGTAGTGAACAAGCATTCAAAAAAGCCTTGGTTGGGCCCTCAAACCCCCAAGTTGCAAAAATTTGTATAAACCACATCTTTTGAGAGCTTGTTGAGCATTTATGTCACCTTGGAATTCCCTATCCACATCTTCATGTTCATGTTCCCTCCATTCTAGAACCATCTTGCAAAACAAACATTCATTTTGATGAGATTTTGCCTTTTATTTAGACATCCCTGACCTTGTACTGGACTTGTTTTGGGGATAGTTGTGTATGTAGGTGGGCTATTTGTGTTCTTCCCATGTACATCAGTCCCTATACACAACCCGATGACTTATTACCTGCGTAGTCTAGGATATTCATTTTTAGGTTTCCCTAAGCTAAAAATTACACCGTAGCAATTGAAAATAAATACATAGAAAAGATGAGGGATGAGATGAGGATCTACCTGGCCCTAACAATTTGTGATTTCGTTGCTTATAGATCCTGAAATCAACAATTGAAGTTATGGTACAAAATGGCTCCATATGCACTATGTGTGGTAAAAAACAAAATGGTATGGTTAAATATGAAATTTTTACTATTTATCAAATTTCTTTCGAATTTTTTACCCACTAGCCTATAGTTTGGACCTTTATTAACGTTTTGAGCTGTTTTAGCCTAATTTTGTGGTGTAGGGATTTTCTTTGAGTGCACTTTCGCAAAGGTATTGATGCGTTCCTGTCTATAGAAAGTATAATTTTTAACTAGCATATAAGATAGAATCACTTTTCGTATGCATAATGCATCTTCATATGACCATGTCACCTTAACTATAGGTACGAACCCACTTTGTAATGTTACAGAACCTTCACACTGCTACTAGAATGGCATTATGTAATTGGTAGAGCCTTCATACTCATGGGTACCCTAGTTAGATCCTTCTTTTCCATTTGGTACCTATGTTGTGATTCCTCCCTTAGGTATGGGATTCCCTTATAGTCATGCCATGTCTTCGAGCAAGAACCACATATTGTTTCTTGAAATTTACACTGGCCATCTCCCACAAGGACTCCCATTCATATCAAGTTGTAATTGAATTTTCATGCATCCACTTGTCGTATTGAGATTTATGTCAGCTCCATGCTACAGTTTTATGAGACATATATCCTGAGCTTGCCTCAATTCCATCCAAGCAAAGCCTTTTATATATATTTTGCATGTTGATCACCCCATACCCGGAGGAGACATCCCCCCGAGTGTCCTTATCCTGCACATGCTTCCTTTCATTGATCATAGGTATGTTCCACTGCTTGGAACTAGTTTTCTTTCCCGCATCACTCGTTTCCTCCTAGTTATGTACCATAAGCACTTTTATTCTTTTTCAAGCTTTTTAATATGAAAAAGACCAAAAAATAAAGAAACATGAAAATAAGAATGGGAAATGATATTACTTTGGCAGTTGTCATGTTGTTTCACCTTCGAACAGAGCACTGTTTATTCCATCCACGGGTTGGGTTATTAGTATGAATTTAGGAGATGTACTCGTTATTATGAGTTTTCTCCAACAACTAGTTATCCTTCCAACCCCTATGGAGCCTCTGTCGATGCCTCCTACATCACAAAGTTGTCCCATTTTTCATGTCAAGTCTATGATGCTTGTGAGTCACCATCTGCCTTATGATCTTGTTCGAAGGAAGTTTTATCTTGATTCAGCCACTCCTTATTTATCTTGTCTTTGCATGTCGACCATTCCCGATAAAGATACTGGTTCACACACATGTTGTTCATATGATTTCTTCCAAATTATCCAGCATTGTTGAGTACCTTGTGTTGGTTGATGGGGGATGCCTTAGTGCCCTCCTTCTAGCGGATTCGATTTCATTGACTTTGGATCATTTATTCTAGAATAGAAGTATAGATTCCATTGATTTCCTTGAGACTTGTAGTCATCACTGGCATGCTCTCTCTCCATCGACAATTTTTGAAATACATCAATGTCCCTTGATTGATGGACTCTCTCAAGTGTTCGACCTCAACACATCTATTCACACTTGTTTGGTTGCACTATGTACCTTGATTCTCATTCTCATTATCGATATGATATCTCGCATCTGTTAATGGTATATATTAATGATCGGTAATCAGATGATTGTACATCATGTTCGACCTTGACACCTTTATTCGTGTGATGGGACATGTATTGGTAGTGGTTTTTGTAGAAGAACGTCAAGCTTGGTGGAATTCCATATGTGCTACCTCTTTGATCATTCTAGTATCCATGAGATTTCAACTCTGATGACCAGATTCCAGTGTACTATCATATATCTTCATTCAGTATGAAGGTCTTATTTCACTGTATATTGTACATGGCTATGACCTGTTTCCGCCTTTTCACACACCTGGATCACGTGGCAGAAATCTTCAAGCCACTCGATGTGTCCTTGGGGGCAAGTCTCGAGTCAAGGCTGTCACCTTGTTCTTGACTCCTCCGTTTAGGCTCAACTCCTAACGAAGCCAAGGGGGGTAGACCCTATTAAGTTACTAAGGATGATTTCTTAGTGTAATGATGTTGTACTGAATCAGTTATTTAGGAGTTTGAATATTTTAACTATAAGCAATCAAGATGACAAGATACGAAGATACACATGAAAGCACAAAGTTGATACACAATATATATATGAAGCAGAAAAATACCAGTGCCTTAAAAATGGAGTCAAAAGAGATCAGTGTGCTTGCATGTGTTTGGAATAAATGTTTTGTGATTGTATCTTGGTATGTTTTAAGTTAAAATTGGAGTATGAGTTGTTTAAATTAGGCTTAAGGGGGACTCCAGATATACCTGAGAGTACTTGGAGTATGTCCAAAACAAAGCCTATACGGCTACCCGCAAGGAATATGTGGGCTGAAATGGAGTCTCTAGGGCTGTGTTCGTAACGCACCCATTAGGGTGTGATAGAGATCGGCACCCCGAGGTCACTTTTCAGTAGGTTCCCGCTTCCTTTGGGTATTTTGCCACCGTAAAGGTTTGATCGAGGTGTTGGATTTTCACCTGATGGTTTGTTAATTGGGGAAGGTGAGTCCTAATTATGCTAGTCACCCAAGTGCTTTTGATACAGCTTGACTGATCGGATGAACGGCAGCCAAGTGCAGAGCATACACACTGGAGTCTTGTAAATTTTAATAAGTTTTAAAAGATGTGTTCTTGCTTAAAAGAAAAGCCTCCAAGAACCTCTTTCGATCCAAGTGGATCTCAATCGGGGAATCAAGGAGGGGTTAATTTTTAAATGCTGATAAACAAAAGATGAGAAAATAACACAACTACACAAATGTGGTTTTCTGATTAATCCTACCACGAATCTCTTTCCCCTTGCGGGTCACTCGGGAAATCATGGGGTAAGTATTATGATTAATTTTGAAAATAAGATATGGAATATGGAATTAAAAACAAGATCAAATATACTACCCTATCAATCAGATAAATTCTAGCAAAAAGAAATAAGCAGAAAAGACGAAAAAGGCACCGACGCGAATCCCCCCAGGGGGGATGGGGAATGGGCTCGAAAGAGCCTATTCGAAGGATGATTTTATTACAGAGGTTACAATATCAAAGCACTAATAAAACAGAGCTTTATTGGTCCTTATATAGGCTGAAACAAAGATATTACAGTTTATGCAAAATAATTACAAATTATGTGACAAAAGAGATCCCCCTGGGAGGATTTGAGCGCTCCAAAAGCCACTTTGGAAAGCAGATTATTTTCTTCTCTGTCAGACCTGATAAATGATAGCGAGTGAATTAGAATAAAAAATGCCCCAAATCACTTTAAGAGTGCCTTTGGGTCAGCCTACTTTATCTCAAAAAATTAATGAAATTAAACTAGTT
>LPNX010675943.1:213947-246447 GCA_001517045.1 Pseudotsuga menziesii
TTACCATATCAATCAGATAAATTCTAGTAAAAGTAAATAAGCAGAAAAGACGAAAAAGGCACCGACGCGAATCCCCCCAGGGGGGATGGGGAATGGGCTCGAAAGAGCCTATTCGAAGGATGATTTTATTACAGAGGTTACAATATCAAAGCACTGATAAAACAGATCTTTATTGTTCCTTATATAGGCTGAAACCAAGATATTACAGTTTATGCAAAATAATTACAAATTATGTGACAAAAGAGAGCCCCCTGGGGGGATTTGAGCGCTCCAAAAGCCACTTTCGACAGCATCTTCTTTTCTTCTCTGTCAGACCTGCTAAATGACAGCGAGTGAATTAGAATAACAAATGCCCCAAATCACTTTAAGAGTGCCTTTGGGTCAGCCTACTTTATCTCAAAAAATTAATGAAATTAAACTAGTTAAACCGACGAAAGGGAACCAAGGAAAGCAAGCTTTCCTTGGGATCTTGGACTGCTGTTTGTGCAGCAAATTAACAGCATTTATATTTCAGAATATTGAAATTATTGAACAGAAAATGAAACCACCTTAATAGCAAGCTATGAATTTTTCAATAAACTACTCGCGAAACTAAGGCAATTTTAGCTAGATCTCTTGAATTTGAACTTTATGTGCACAATGAAACTAAGATCTAGAAAATTGAAGGGATCTTGATAATTAGATCTATGTATGCTTTTCTTTATGATATAGATCAGATTTAAAAATAAACCTTAAAGTAACCAGCTTGAGGAAAGTTTAATAATTTTCAAAGGAGGAAGAGAGAGAAAGAGTGTTGGTTTCCTTGAAGATCCACAGTAGAGCTTTCAGGTGGAATGCTGAGGGACTATGCCTTTGAAATGTTTTGAAGAGAATGAAGAAGCAAACTAGATCAACATCCTCTCCAAAGTGTGAACCTGCAACTCAGCTGAAATCAAAGAACTTGCTAAGAAACTTGTGAGATCCGATTAGTACATACAAAGAGATTCAAGATAACATACATATAAACTTATAGGACATGCTAAATCTAGACCTCTAAACATGCATCAAAGGAGAGTGACAGCCAATAAACTTATTGAACAACACCTTTCCTATCAAGATTGTAATAAGCTAATTAGCAATCTTAACCACAGATATACAAGAAAATAGCAAAAAATGACCACAGATACAAGTTACCTCAGTAAAACAATGGCAATAATCATCCACACATGTAATGGCACCACACCGTATTGCCTCCAAAGCTTTTCTTTATTTCAAATGAGAATTACAACAATACAATAGTAGCAGCACCTCAATCCCAGTTCTAACTAGCTTGGAAGAGGAGGTTGTGCCTGGATACATACAATTTGCAGGCCATCTAGCCCAGGGGGGGCACAATTACTCATGGAATCAAGTCAAATCAACTGATGGAGAGTCCATCAATACCTGATCTGTGTCTAGCTGAGCCAAATCTGAGTCTCACTGAGTGCAACTGTCAATTGGGGGGCTGATCTGACTGACACCTCAACCTGTTGATTGAAGAATCCACCAAAAATAATCCAGTTGAGCCAAAAACGTGTTGAGGCGAGAGGGAGGGAGAAATTCCTCATAAAGGATGCTCAAGATCAACTCTGGATCTGATTTGATCACCTCTTTCAGTTAAGGATTTGTCAGATCCAGTTAATCTGCTTCAGATCTAACTGATTTCAATCAAATCGGCTGAGAATCCATTGATTTATGATTTTGGATTTGCTCCATTATTCATCAATTTATTAATTAAAATAATCAATAATTGATTTTTGGGGCTTTCTGACCTGAGTGATGGAAAATCACTCAAAACTAGGAAACAGTGGGTCCAAGGGTTTACATGGTGCTCTTAGCTTGAAAATGAGCACCTACATGACTGAAACTGATTATTTGGCCCACTTTTATTACAAAATCAATTTTTCCAATTAAACTATTAAAAAATAGCCTAAGTTTTGGAAAAATTAAATTTTAATAAAAAACACTGAAAAAACTAAAAAATTGAAAAATTGAAAAACACCTAGGGGGACTTAGACATGTTCATATGACTCAAAAATGATGTCTATCATGTTTATATATTGACACATAGACTCTAATAACCTCAATAAGCCTAAATGCCAAGCCGACCACCCCAACTTTGGAGGTATGGAGTGAAAAACTCAGAAATTATCAGTCGTTTGTTCAACAACCAATAATAACCAAGGGAAAAAACACCCTGGGCTGATCGGATTGACAAATAAAGTCTAAGAGACCGAGTCTTTTACAGACACTATCATGCTAGAACATTTATTACAATTCCCTCATGGGGTATGAACATGTGATATAGTACAACAAGCACTTCCCAGAAGTACTTCCAAAGGTCTTTTTGAAGTCCGAACAAGTTAGCCCTGTCCGGTTCACCGGGCTCACTTGATAAAAACCACTAAGTACAACTTAGGTGGTAACATGACCACATGTGACATATGATTATCATGCCTATTCATGGCCAATTTACTATTATGTATACATGATTACGACACTTCATATGTGCAGTCACATGCTGAGACTTATTATTGTATTGTACTAATGAGTGGATGGTTTTTCCACCGGGGTCTTCGTTAATCCTCTTCTAGGATTGGTATAATGTATTTCATCCATCGTGTTACCCCTCTGACCTCACACATTTGGGTGCATATGTTATATATTATTTTACCACATTTGGTAGATCATGATTTTATGTCCTTCCATGTCCCTATGCAAACACTTTATACCCCCTTTGCTCAAAAGAAACTTTGATGATATAATAAATCCCTTAAAAATCCCTATTTATTGGTATACGTAGGCCACCAGCTTACAGACCATGTGTACATGGATCTTTCTCCACTATGACCCACGTACATCGAGAAATATGCTCAAAAATAAAATATTTTGAGTTTTCCTCAATGAGTCACGAATAACTTGACCTTTGGCCTTCCACATGCCAAGAAACGCTCTGAATCTACCCTAGACTTCGCATTGAAGGGCTATATATTGAGATACTTGGATGCATTAGAGGAGGAGAATTGAAGAGAGAAAGGAAACTATAGTTGATTTGTGCCCCATTCATACATGATTGAGTCTGCATCCCTTTGTCCTTGTGAGCACCCATTGATGCTCATCCCAAGCTTTCCATTGCATTGTGATCTTGCCATGGATATGGAGGATTGAAGTGGTGGAGGCCTAGGTGGATGAATCGGTTTCTCCATTTCGATGAGGGACCGACAGAGGTTTTCACATGTATCTTTGTTTACAATTAATAGAAATATCCATTTCTCGTCCATTATATGTGTGTAACTGTGAATATTCTTGTCCATGGATGTAGTTGATTTGATTTATACATATTGGATTTATATATGCTAGAGTAGGACTAACACTTAATATCTATCATGTTTCTCTTCTTTGTTGTTGTTGAGAATGGAATATTGGTGCAAGTGTGGTTAAAAAGCTTAATGGGGATCTATTACAACCTTCTGGAATAAGGTACTTCTTTCATCCACTAGTGTTAGCTCTTTTTATATCTATTGCATATAGAAATGGGTTTATTTATGGTGTCATACAGTCTATTGTGGTCTACCCCAAGCCATAGGAAATCTTCTCCATAACATATTTCACTCATGAAATTATAAAACTGGAATGATTCAAATAACTAACACATTCATTCCTACAAAATCTCGTTAACATCTTCTGGAACCTCATTAACTACCAATTCCCAACCAACAACTCAATCATTCAATTACAATATTTATAGACACAATGAACAATTCATATGCAATTTATCATTTAATTAACAAGCATTCAACATGAACAACATACACATTATTTTATTTTGCATAACAAGTTATATAGTGAAATGCACAATTAACACAAAATTGCAGGTACTTCTCCAAATTCAAACTATCTAGCAACTAGCTTTGTACCAGCCACGCTCCACCCAACCCACGAAATTCTTCTCATACATCTCTCAGGAGAATTATCAACCCCGAGATGAAACTCATTTACTCACTAGCTAGATTACTCACCGATTTCAGAGTTCTCAGAATTCTCACATGACATTCAGAATAATAGGTTCACGACCAATTCCGTGTAAAATAGTGAAATTCATTCCCTTAGATTTGTTCTGTAAGCACACCAATGTGATAGAACATTGTTCAAATGATCATAATTCCACCAAGTTAACTGCATGCACCATTTTCCATTTCACTAGAGAAACTAGAGGAAAACTTGGACAAGGATACAACAACAAATTCACCCGTAGATTCAGGTTTGGGCACTCAAAATTTAGACTAGTTCGCCAACCATTGCATGGCAATAAATTGGGAAAAATTGCTCAAGTTTAAGACATGATTTCACAGTCTAACCAATGATTCCTGATTAACATTATCTTCTACGTTTTTCTTCCTTGGCTTCGCTTCTCTACATTCAAATGCTTTGTGTGCTAGAATCTCCATTCTACATACTTTTTCTCTGCGTTCACCCTATTGCTTCTTTGTTCTTCGTTCAAGGATTCACATTCTAGGATTATCTCTCCCAAGCTCAATTCTACTTTTGCATGAGAACTCCCTTCTCCATGCAATACGTTTCAAAGTGATTGACTCCCCCTTAATCACATTTTAACCATAGTTAACTCTTAGTCAAGTTTAAGGCTAATTAGGAGTGTTTGGGCTCACTTAAGAACATAGGATATTCTTTTAGGTATTGAAGGTTATAACAGGGTCATGACATATTCCCTAGGCCATCTACAACCCCCTTACCATATCTCTAGTGAATACATAAGTCCTCAACTTCTCAGCGTTCTACCTCAGCCACAACTAGTTGTAATTTTTATTAATAATTAGAAATATACAATAAGTTTCATCGTCTTGGGAATTCATAGTCCATTAGTTACATGATCATACTAGGGGTTCAGGACAGGGGTGTTATAATATTTCATCAAACGATAAAACTCAAGCTGTCGACTAAGACATCTAATCCACAAAACTCTTGGAGATGGCGTAATACGACCTTCTACTCCTTCGATGACCCAATAACTCTCATAAAGTTGAACCTCTTGAACTCGGCTCATTCACGTTGCACTTAACAACAAAAACGATTGATGTTTCAGTTGCTTGGATAAATATTAAGAAATAGATTCTCAACAACCTGGAGATTGAACTTCGATGAGATTCTAATCCTTCCACGAGCCCCTCGAAGCTTGTACGTTCAAGAAGAAACTAAGACATAAAGATCAAATTGGGAAGCATTATCTATATATTTATGTGCGACCGTGAGATTTTCATTTGAGGATCTTGCACTAATTTGTCTCTTGCAGTAGATCAAGCATTTTATTTTCAATAGTGAACATCTTGAATTCACTAGCTAAGCCCCAAAGGTCATTTGTATGTGGCACAGAGAATTAGAGAAAATGATCTAGCTTGACAAATGTTAGGAAAGATCCATGTAGGAAGTGATTCAATCCATTGAGGTGGGGATGGGTCAACTTATGTGGTGGCAACTAGAGCCAAAGGTCTCTGCTAGGTCGTTTATGAAATTGGAATAGAATGATGTGATTTAGAAACATTAAAGGATTATGAACTAATGTTAGTTATAATTTAGTATTAGTTCTAATTTAGTATCACATTCGGCCTTATATAAGATATAAGATAAGAAATATTCTCTAATTCATCTCTTCAAAGATGAGAAATAACTGCATCATTAAAGGTTGCCTTGGTATGAAGCTAAATAAGAGGTTAATTCATTTGATTGGTAAAATTAAACACCAACATAAATGTAGATATATGAATAAGTTAAAACTTAATTTAAAAATTTAAAGTATGCAATATAATTGAAAAATCGATATATTAATTACTATAATACCTATAATACCTATAGCGGAAAACAAGAACTAATAAAACTTATAACTAAAGATATGACACATTATACTTGGTATCAAATCCCTTTATGATTATATTGCTATGGCTTTTTGCAAAGTTGTACATTATAGATAACCACCATGGAAAGGTAGCACAACCATATACAATCTAGTTGATATATGGCCATAAAAAAATATAAAATAATAATAAAGATATGGAAACTTTTAAGACCATATACAATCTAGTTGATATATGGCCATAAAAGAAGGATAAATATTGGGGAACTTTTAAGACAACTCACTAGATTTTTTTTATTATAGAGGCTATGTGATTGTTTAAAAGGAAAGGAGAATGCCTAGCTTGTATATATAAACTTAGCTTGTATGTATAAACTTAGATGATATCATGGTTTTATCTATATTTATTTTATAATTTTTATGTGGGTGTATCATTGTCAAAATATTTGAAAACAAGGAAGGCTGCTAAAGGCAGCTAGTCCCTGCCTTATGTATATGTTTAAATGGTTTTATATTTAAATGGTTTTATGTTTAAATGGTTTGATGTATTAAATTATGATATTGTTTTATGTATTAGAATGTGTCCAGGTTTTAGTTGGTTTCTTTGCCACACACGACATCTGATTGCTTCAATGTTATCTGATTGCTTATTTGAAATAAAATTAGCAGAGAATAGTGAAGTAGCCCTCAGATAGTAACAATGACCCTCAACCTCAAACAACGCGTTGGCAAATACTCAGATCATATGGCTATTAACGGTGACCCTCTACATCAAACAACACCTTCACAAATACTTAGATCATATGGCTAAAGGATTTCTACATTGCAGAATGTAAGAGGAATTAGCGTTTGAAGGTTGGACGTTTGCAGAAAATGTGAGGCAGAGCAGACCCAGGCCGTAGAAAATTGGTGTCGCCACCCAGAGTTTCATTTTTGCAGTGATCCCGGTAGAGTGCGAACATAACATTTGGTATGCAACAGAGAAGTAGCAGTGAAAAATATACTTGAAGATACAACTGAGGAGAACTAACAGGTATGTGTTGTCACCATCACATGAGCGAGGTTTCCGAAGAACATCAGCGAGGTCTCAAAGAAGAACATCAGTTGAGAAGAAACCATCACCGTAAGAAATATTAGTGAAAACAAGAAGATGAAGTGTTGAAATTCGATCACTAAACATCGCGATAATCATAGATGCTAAAGACTTTGAAAAGAAATGCAAGAAGATGCATGAGCATTTATCATATGGTATCTAAAAACTAATGCTTCGAACATAAAGATCATAAAAGAGGTAACCATTTATCATATCACGATTACACTATTTTTAACAACAGTCAATGCGTTGTGAAAAAGCTCAGCCTAGTGTTGTGGTGTTGTTTTTCCATATGCATGAACAAATGGATGCCACATTTCCTTCATTTAAGAGTGGTCGTAATATCATCACCATGCGCATGCTCCTAAGAACAAAATGTAGCACAAGATTCAAAGTTGTAGGCTAATCATTTATGGTTTGTCACATCGTATTGTCTCTATTTTAATCAATGTGCTAACAAATTTTTTTAAGTCCTTGTATCATCTTGATCCTCGCCTTGTCGTAGCAATGTTTTGCAAAGTACTATTTATTTAATCTTTAAAACAAAGGCTTAGAAAAATGTCTCGCATAATGTGTTGCTACTCAATTGCCTCACTGAGATATTTCTAGCGGAGTATCAAGTGCGCAACATGTCCATAATCGAGCCCTTGGCTTTCAGGTCTTTGAACACGTTGTCTATGGAATTTGCATGTTCCATGCACATACCAGCTGTCATGGATGGCCCGCCAAGTGCTACCTATTCTATTTTTTATGTCTTAATTTGATGAACGATTCTATTATTTTTATGTCTTAATTTGGTGAGCGACTGCCAAGGCTGGGAAAACCTTCTCTTTGCTCCACGTCTTTGCACCCATAGCTCAACCTGCAAATAATGCAATATGAGACATTTGGTAGAAGAGCGGAGTCTCCACGGTTAAAGCTTTTTTTTTCCATCTCTACCCATGGCTGGGTAACTCAGAAGGAAGAATAAGCTTAAATAGGAGATCCCATCAAGTTGCGTCTCAATGAAGCCCTCGAGACACAGAGGAATGAGATGTTCAATCAATTCACTAAAATTCTACAATGAATCCCCATTGTTGCAGGTGCTTCTTCTTCAGCAAGCCAACCCTTAAAAGGACAAACAGCATTCAAAGTAAAAAAAAAACTTTGATATTCCCCAGTTTTAAGGAAAGACAAATGGAGAAGCCGTAGAAATGTGAAAAAATCAATAAAAGGGTACTTCTCTGTGAATAGTAATTCAGATAAAGAAAAGATTACATTTGCTCAACAATAAATCGGTGCCCCATGTAAAACATTGACGGGATAACAATGGTTCATGAGTTTCAAAGGAGAAACAGGGAAGCCCCCTATTCATATAGTATGAAGAACCCAATTACGGGGATTTCATGGATGCCCTCAAGGAGGAATACCTCCCTCTGGGAAAATTATGACAACCAATACAACAGGTGGACATGACTCTGCCAAGGGAGGGACCATTATATGCAACTGTACAAAGACATCTTCCAGGCCTTGTCCACAAAAGTTGGCATCAGGCATACCGAGAGGCACCAAGTCCTTAAGTACTGTAACAGTCTACACAGGTACATCCAGACTCAGATAGAATTGTATATATCCAATCACTGAGAGTGGCCTATAGATATGCGGTCAAAATAGAAGATAAGTTAAAGCACAAGGGTAAGATGGAGTCTGGTCCTGCGAACAAGCCATAGCCAAAGAGGGATAAAGGTAGTCTGAATTTCCACCACAAAAGGCTTCGTTACATTCTCATTTACTCTACACTCCCCTAGCATGTCAATGTGAAACCGACCCGATAATGGCCCTCACTTTAGGCCCCTGGTAGATATTTTTTAGACGGAGATAAATGGTTGTGAAGGAAGAGAAACGGTCGCCCTAATGAATGGTGATCGCTCATGGTATCCAAAGCATCATTTGGTCATTGGACTACGGTCAGAGATCCCTATTGCACTCAACCTAACTGATGGGTAGGGATATTCTACTAGTAGTGTTATGAGCCAGAATCAATTATCATCAATGAGAAACTGCAAGGTGAGACGCGGACTATAGCCTGAAACATTGGGCTATGCTTCAAGGAAATGAACTTCATCAAGAATCATTCTTTCAATTATGCTCGTGAGTTAGTTGGTGTATCTCCTTGGAAAGAATGAGGTTAGCAAGCATTGCAGCCTAAAGAGGTCACAATAGGAGCGTTGATCGATCAAACATAGGTGCTAGCACTACCAGCTCAAGATCTCCTGACCGGCGAAACCCAAACTCGTTTCAATACTTATTCATCACAATAATTGCAAAAGAACATGCAGATGAGAAATGCCTTCCTACTCATGTTGTTTTCTGTTTTTGTATGCTTGTTTATCTGCCTACACTTATCTTAGGTACCAATTCGAGCACAAATATGGAACCTGTTCTCAGCAATGTCTGCATTCATCGAACCTGAAACCTTGGTAAGTATTTTGTATTACCAGCTTTTAATTTTGTTGTTTGTTTCAGCTATACGATTTCACCTGTACCATACTACTAAATTCAAGATGAAGATATTTCCTAATTTAACATTCGCATGACTATACGGCTATAAATATCAGATAATAGCCCCAAAAGAGTTATGCCAGATTATTTATTTTGATGATTTCTAAGTAAACAAAGCCATTTAAAAATATTAAAGATATCAGCAGCCCTGAATTAGCTGCACAAATTTTTGAAGTTTTTCTCATGGCCGCAACACTGTTTTTCGGTAGGAATATTTTATGTCAAATTAATAATACTAATTTTTGAAGTTTGGCTCATGGCCGCAGCACTGTTTTTAGCTCAACACTGTTTTTTGCTAGGAATATTTGATGTCAAATTAATAATACTGCATATATTACCTAATTTATCATGTCAATGTCAAGTTTACCATACTGTCATCATCTTGGCCAAGAGCAGTAAAAGAATGAGTAAGCAATCCAACCAAATGCTCAACCATGGGCAACATAAGCAGGCCGTGGAAAGTGCTATCGATCCAAGAATCAAATTGGCCAGAAATACGGCCTGGCTGAGGTAGAAAACGCGAGTTTCATCATTATCAGAGTTTCTGCCCAATATTTTGATGATGAAGAACAACCCCATAAAGCTCCATCATCACATCATCAGATTCAGAAGCAATATCAGAAACCTGCCAAATATTTTGATGAAGAACAGCCCCATAAAGCTCCATCAACACATTCGAAAGCAATAATTATATCAAATGTTCGTGCAGTTGCAAAAACAATGATCGTGCAGTTGCAAAAACAATGATCATATGTTGATATAAAGATGAAGATATTTTTTACCTTAATGTTGATAGAGAAGCCACCACTAGACACGAGTAGATTACACAAACATCACTAGTTTCTTGGTGAAGATTCAATTGCACACCAGAGCGCGACCAACTAGTAATATTATCTCTACAAACTCGCTTTTGAAAAATCGCTTCAGATTTTTTCAAATTTTACGGCTTGTTGTAATGGTAGAACAAGATTTATCCAAGGTTTAGAGGCACAGTACAGGCAGTAAGGAAAAGCACAAGTAGTGCAGTAAAGAAGAGAGAAAAATGAGCAAATCCATACCTCGCTGCAATAAACAGCTCTAGCAGAGGTGGTGGTGAACACAGGTCAGCTCTAGCAGAGGTGGTGAACACATGTGGAATAGAGATGCTGTGAACAGATGGAGAACATGCAAGAATCCACATGTGGCTAGCTACAACAAAGCCAGGAAGCCAGGATAAGGCATTAACATAGATGCTAGTGTCACTAACATTTTATGTTAGCTAAGTAATGTCATATTGGAGATAGCATTAATCTATGAATACTAGCTATGATTTTTCAATGTTGTTTTAACCTTAAGTTTGAACCTCTGAATATGAAATTGGCCTCGAAATGAGGCCAAATAAGGCTTCAAATTTTTTTATTGGTCCAAACAAAACTATGTAAGCATTTGGCAAAGAAAACTTAAGATAAGTGCTTGAATTTATATTGGCTTTTGTGCTTAAATTTATATTGCCCGGCAGCCACCTGATTCAACTTAGGATAAATTGGTTGTATTTACATTGGTTTTTTTGCTGACTAATGAAAACGGCAGCAAGTCAATTCATAGAGTCCCTACAGCCTCAAGGCAGGGACTAATAAGAAGTATGTTACATAAATGAATATGTAATGGTACATTCTTAAAATCTACAGTGTTTGAAGAGATAAAGATAATGCAAAGAAGAGATATTAACTAATTTAATATGAAGAATAATTATTGTAGATTTTCATATTGAGTAATTTAATGTTTTTAAATGGTTTTTAAATTCTAACCTAATGCAATTTAGAAATAAACATCAAATAAAGAAGTTAATCAAAGTGATATTTCATAACAATTAATTTAAAAATATTATAATTAAAAAAATAAAAATAAAAAATTAATTTATGTATTAAAATGTTGAAGGGATGTATATCTTTTTTAATTTCTTTTATGGTATACATTTTATAGGAATTAAAAAAAAAGTGTGTTTTAAAAAATAAATATTTGTGTTTTATAAAAATATTTTTAAAATCTATATGTTTTTGGAATTGTTTTTATGGTATAAATATATTTGTTCTTTAACAAATTAATACTCTTCCATTGCTCAAAATAAATTAAGTTTTAAATAAATCTATATTATATATGTGTAAGTGTAACTAAGAACAAATTTTTTTTCCTAGAAAATATAGATACAAATTATTTGTTTAGTTTGGTAGTTTATTATTATTATTATTTTAGTAAATATTTTGTTACAAAGAAAACTTTCTATGGCTTGGGGCAGACCACAATAGACAGTATGACACCAGAAACCAATCCACTTCCAATATGCTAAGGAGATAAACAAGTCTAACACTAAGAGATGAGAAGCATACCTTGTTCCAGATTTTTGTAGTAGATCCTCGTTGAGCTTTCAACCACACTTGCATCTACATTTCATTCTCAAAAACAACGAAATACACAAGCATGATAGATATTAAGTGTTAGAACCTACTCTAGCATATATAAATCCAATATAATGATCAAAGCAACTACATCAATGGATACAAGTATTCATAGTTACACATACAATGGACGCGAAATTGGTATTTCTATTAAATATGAACATAGATATAAATGACAAACTCTATCGGCACCTCGTTGAAGTAAAGAAACTGAGTCCTCCAGCTACACCTCCACGACTTCAATCCTCCATACCAATGGGAAGTTCACAAAACAATGGAAATTTTGGGAAGAGCATCAATGGCTGCTCAAAGGACAAAGGGATGCAGCCTCAAGTATGCAAGAATGGGGCACAAATCCACTATAGTTTCTTTGCTCTCACAAGTTCTCCTCCTATCATGCATCCAAGTAGCACAATATATATCCCTTCAACAGGAGGTGAAGGGTCAAGCCAGAGCATTCCTAGGAATATGTAAGGCCAATAGAGGGAAAAATCCAAATATTTTATTTTTGAGCACATTTCTCGATGTACGTAGGTCATAGTAGAGAAAGATGTGTGTACACATGATCTGTAAGCTAGTGACCCATGCATACTAATAAATAAGACTTTTTAAGGGGTTTTTTGGATCATCAAAGTTATACTAAGCAAAGGGGGTCCAAAGAGTCTACATAGGGACAAGGAAGGCCATAAAAACATGATCCACCAAGTATGGTAAAATTCTCTATAAACAATTCCCCCTAATGTGTGAGGTCAGAGGGGTAAGATGATGGTCAAAATACATTATAACAATCCTAGAAGTGGAGTAATGAATACACAAGTGGAAAAATCGGTCTCTCACCAGTACAATGCAATGATAGGCCTCAACATGTGACTGCAAATATGAAGTGTAGTAGTCCCTGTATACATAATAGTACAATGGCCATGAATAGGCATAATAGACATATGTCACATATCATCACCATGTACAATATACAATGAAAAAAGAACTTCATACTGAATGAAGACATCTGATGGTACATTGACATCTGGTCATGAGAACTGATATCTCATAGATACTGGAACGATCAAGGAGGTAGCACATATGAAATGCCACCAAGATAAAAGGTCTTCAACACAAATCGCCTCTAGTACATGCCCCATCATGCGATTAAAGGTGTCGATGTTGAACAAGATGGACCATCGTCTAATTACCGGTCATTGATGTATATTGTTAACAGACGCGAGATATCCCACTGATAATGATAATTGGAATAGGGTACATAGTGCAATCAAACAAGTGTGAATAGATGTGTTGAGGTCAAACACTTGAGAGAGTCCATCAATCAAGGGACATTGATGTATTCCCAAATATGTCGATGGCGAGAGAAACTACCACCGATGATAGCAAGTCTCAAAGAAATCAATGGACTTTAGATCCCTATTCCAAAATAAATGATCTAAATACAATGGAATGGAATCCGCTGGAATGAGGGAATTAAGGCACCCCCCATCAACCAACACAAGGTACAAAATAACGCTGGATAATTTGGAAGAACTCGAACGAATAGTATGTGCATGAACCAGTAAATATATCGAGAATGGCTGACATGGAAGACAAGATAAATGAGGAGTGGTCGACTCAGGCTAAAACTTCCTTCGAAGAAGAGCATAAGAAGATGAAGAGTCATAGGCAGCATAGACTCGACATGGAAATTGGGACAACTCTATGACATAGGAAGCATTGACAGAGGCTTCATAGGGGCTGGAAGCATAACCAGTGAGCTGAGAAAACTCATAGTAATGAGTACAACTCCTAAATTCATACTAATAACCCAACCAATGGATGCAATATACACTACTCTGTTCGAAGGCGACACGACACGACAACTACCAGAGTAATATCATTTCCCTTATGGATTTTTATGTTTTTTTATTTTTTGGTCCTTTTCATATCAGAAAGCTTGAAAAAGAATAAAATTGCTTATAGTACAGAACTAGGAGGAAATGAAAGGAAGCAGTGGAACATACCTATGCTCAATGCAAGGAAGCATGTGAAGGATAAGGACACTCGGGGGGATATCTCCTTCGAGTATGGGGTGATCAAGCTGGAAAATATATATGAAAATATCTACTTGGCTAGGATTGAGACAAGCTCAGTATATATAGCTTATAAAACTAAAGTAGGGAGCCGACATAACGTTCAATATGACAAGCAGACGCATGAAATATAATTACAACTTGATATAAATGGGATTTCATGTGGGAGATGACCATCATAAGGTTTAAGAAAGAATATGATGTTCTTGCTCAAAGACATGGCGGGAATACAAGGGACTCCCATACCTGAGGGAGGATTCTCAACATGGGTACTAAATGGAAAAACGAGATCTATCTAGGGAACCCATCAATAGGAAGTATTTACCACTTACATAATGTTACTTCTAGTATCAGTGTGAAGGTTTTGTAACATCATGAAGTGGGTTCGTATCTATAGTTAAGGAAACATGGGCATAGGACAATGCATGATGCATGCGAAAAAGTGACCCTCTCCTATATGCCAGTTCAAAGCTATACCTATTATAGACACGAACAGGTTAAGATCTCAGAAAAAATGCACCCAAAATGAGTCCCTACACCACAATATTAGGCCAAAACAACTCAAAACAACTAATAAAAGTCCAAATTATAAGCTAAGTGGGTAAAAATTTCAAAAGAGATTTGATAAACAGTAAAAATTGACATTTTATCCATAGCATTTTGTTTTTTACCACAAATAGTGCATTTGCAGCCATTTGGACCACAAACTTAAACTGTCGATTCTGAGAGCTAGGAGCAACAAAATCACGAGCCGTCAAGACCAGGTAAATCCTACTCTCATTCCTCATCTATTTCATGCATTTATTTTCATTTTCCATGGTGTATTTTTTAGTTTGGATAAACCATAAATGGGTATCTCGGCCCACGCAAGTCACAAGCTATCAAGTCATGTATAGGGCCTAATGTACGTGATAAAAGCACATCCTTCCCATGTACATACGCAACCGTTACCAAGAAAAGTCACGTACGGAGCTGTGTATACCTAATTTAATGGAAAAAAACTCATCAAAGTTGAATTTTTTTTGGTAGGATGGTGCTGGAATGGAGGAAGTGTGAGCATGAGTATGTGGATAGGGAAGTACATGGAAACCAAAAGTAAAATATTTTGGGATATTATTAAACCCACTCATAACTTAGGATAAAATATTTAATCATTATTTGATTAAATTTCTACCTACTAGCTAATTAGTTGGCATCCACTTGCACCTTAAAGTCAACACATGCCATCTATACCCCAATACTGCTTTATTTATGATTTTGGGTCGATCTTAACCACTTTATGAACTCCCAAAATTAGTAACTGTGCTTTCCTGCAAATTCTGCCTTATTCTGCTTTTATTCTATTTTTTTGTGGATAAGGTAAAGCTAGTTAACTAGGAAATTGGTATCTTTTGTTGCCTACCCATCCTCCATGATTTTCTCTCCATTTTCCAGGATTAGCATGTTTATCCATCACTCTTGACAACTCACTCATTCTTTTTCTAATTGGTGAGGTCCTTGACTAATTTGGGAAGTGCTTTAGCCACCTATGGGGGTTTATCATATTTGGTAAGTCTACCTTTCTGAGCTTTATGAGTTATCTCCATACAACTCGATTTCACCTATGACGGATATACTATTTATGTACACTATTATTAATCATTAATTAATGGAAGGATACACTCCAATATCCATCTCTTCATTCATGTGATTCAGTCTTTTTTCTTCTCTCTATTTTTCCTATGTATGCTTGTGATAATTATATTAGTAGCAAGATCTATTTCCTGTGCTTCTTCTTAGCATCTTTTCTAATAGAATTGGAGCTATTATTTCTACATGGTATAATATCTACAGGGAGCACAACCTTGCAATATTCTACATGGTATCAGAGCGCAAGGTTGCTCGAGTTATAGAGAGTTGAGTAGCTAATTGTTCTCTCCAGCATAGCGCATCCAGTCTCCTATCCCTATTTGAAGAAGAGCTTGTCTAGCTTACAATATTTTCTCCTAGTTTTGTTTTCTAGGTTGCAGATATTATATCATAGAGCATATAAACAAATACAACTTGGATTCAAAATTTCCTCTACTATCTCCTTTCAACTATGCTGATTGTAAGCCCAAGATGAGCACATACTTGAAGAGGCAATGTCTCTTTGAAGTCTCCATTGGTGCATTGAGCGAACCTGAGTCTTATGAAGAGAATATTGATTGGATGAATAATTGTGATAGAGCATATATAATTATGTGTTTGGGAATGTCTCCAAATATACATCATCTCATAGATTTTGTTGAATATCCATTTGAGCTTTGGAACAATTTGGACAAAGTTTTTGGTGTGCATGAAGTAGAAGATGAAGCATGGAGCGAACCCAACATATCCTCTTGTTATCTCTCTCAAGATGTATTGGTCTCTACATTCTCTGATGAATTTATTTATGATGAATAAGTTTCTCATACAATTCATGTTGTTGCTACTCTCTTTGATTTGAATGCTTCCTCCTTCAATCAAGAAGCAAATATTGAAGAGCCATTTTTTTTTGTGTCTCTTGAAGGTGATTCTTCTTCTTGTGATACTAATGATGAAAAAGAAGTAACATATGGATATTATATTGATATTGATGCTGATCCATTCACCCATTCATTGTTCTCTAAATCTCCTATATTAGATTATGAGATCTATGTGTTAGATCCTTCACACTTTGTACATACCTCTCTCAATGATGGTGGACAACCTAGTGTATTCCTGGATGTTTTCTTAGACAAGTCAAATCCTATTAGTTCCGTGCCACTTACCATACTTTATATCATGTGCTTCTGCATCTCCTCTTTTGTTCTTGGCATCAATACTCAAAACCTCCTTGAATATTTTGAACATCTCCTTCTTTCCTCCTTTCATACAGATGATTCATTACCAGTGTATTCCCATGAGTCTACTGATACTATTATATGTGATCCTTTAGATTATGATTTAGAAGAATTTTTTTAGGATGATACACAATTCATACCACCATCCATACCATCTACCATACCTCTGAATATTCCTAAGACTATACAAATCCCAAGTTCACTAGTTGATTCCTCATTGGTCTCTTATGTAGTGATACTTATCTTACATGGCCTGAAGTATTTCCTATATTTCAGTGGTTGGTTATCCATGACCTTAGTCACATTTGGACTAATATTAAACATATTTGGATCTTTTCTAAACATGTATGGTTTAGATCTCAAGTCCATCCATCATTCATATTTTTACACCAATTAGTTTTCCCTAGTTGCTCATAGTTTTCCTAGTCTAGCCCTATATCCTTATGGAGTCACTAAATCCTTTTTATTTGTTGTTCCATATGCTAATGTTTCTGATATATCATAGTTTATCAGCCTCATATCAGATTTGGGAAGGTGCTACATCATATTGGAAGAATGACATGTGATTCACATCACAATTTTGCAGCTATTTAGGGAATTGAGTTGTAATAAATTGTCTTAATTTTTGTACTCTTTGGGAAGGAGTATGCAAATATATATTTTCCATTTTAGATTGTGTTTTTGGATCAGAATTTTTCAGCAGAAATAAGCATTCAGATAATGTTCATACTTCATCAGTTGATCAGATACCAGGAGTCTCTCCTATTTCTTCTTGTAGACTCAACACTCTAGCACATGATCATGGAGTTCATGATTTCTTCATCAAAGTATTTCACCAAAATTAGTTCATTCAACTCATTCAAGTGAATTTAAATATATGTTGAAGACATATTATTTCAAAATTTGTGCCTTGTGCTTTCTTGATGGAGGATTTTACCCATGCAGTTTTGCCTCTTTCCTCAACTTTTTGGGCATTATAATTGTTAAAGGGTGACCATAGCCTTTTTGTTGGGCCCTATATACACCTATATTTTTGACAAACCATCATAAATACATACCTAAAGTGGGATGTTGGGATGTTATTAAACCCACTCAAAACATAGGATAAAGTATTTAATCATTATTTGATTAAATTCCTACCCACTAGCTAATTAGTTGGTATACACTTGCACCTTAAAGTCAACACATGCCATCTATACCTCAAGAGTGCTTTATTTCTGATTCTGGGTTGATCTTGACCACTTTATGGACTCCGAGAATTAGTAACTGTGATTTCCTGTAGATTCTTCCTTATTCTTCTTTTATCCTACTTTTATCCTGCTTTTCCGTGGATAAGGTAAAGCTAGTTAACTAGGAAACTGGTATCTTTTCTTGCCAACCCATCCTCCATGATTTTCTCTCCATTTTCCAGGATTAGCATGTTTGTCCATCATTATTGACAACTCACTCATGCTTTTTCTAATTTGTGAGGTCCTTGACTAATTTGGGAATTTATTTATCCACCTATGAGGGTTTATCATATTTGGTAAGTCTACATTTTTGAGCTTTATGAGTTTTCTCCATACAACTCAATTTTACCTATGAGGGATGTACTATTTATGTACACTATTATTAATCATTAATGAATGGAAGGATGCACTCCAATATTCATCTCTTCATTCATGTGATTCAGTCTCTTTTCTTCTCTCTATTTTTCTTGTGTATGCTTGTGAGAATTATCTTAGTAGCAAGATCTATTTCATGTGCTTCTTCTTAGCATCTTTGCTCATAGCATTGGAGTTATTATTTCTAAAAAATATGCAAGTGTACAATAGTATACAATTTATCAGCCTCAATAGAGAATTAGGCATAGTATTTCTTGAGATAAAGCCCATTTCTAGGCTCCTCCAAGGCTATCCCTTCATAATCCTCTAGCTCATAGGCTCCCTTCTCCAAGACACGTTTTACTACATAAGGCCCATGCCACATGGGGTTGAAATTATCCACCCTTAACGGTTCACTAGCTTGGTCATATAGGAGGATTAAGTCACCTTCATTAAATCTATGGGGATGGATAGACATATCATACTAAGCCTTCACACAATGCTTATTGATCTCAAGAGCGAATTCAGCATTTTGACGATGCTCATCAAGGTGCTCTAAGTGGACCAAAAATTCTTCCAATTCAGAAGTCTCTGGTAAGAGCTCTATGGTATTTTCAATGATGGAACTTCACATTCAACCAGTAAAATCGTCTCCACCCCATGTACTAATTCATATGGAGAAAAATCGGTGGCAGTCTTAACTGGGGTTCGGTAAGCTCACAAAGCAGGGTAAAGCATAATGTGTCAATTGGTCTTGATTTTTCTAACGGTTATTTGCAGAATGGAATTAGGGTTTTTGTTCACATATTCAACCTCTCCATTTGTTTGAGGATAATAATAAGAAGAATACTCTTTCTTATATCCCAGTTTCGAAGATAATTCGTCCTTCATCTTATTTTGAAAGTGCCTGCCATGGTCATTGACAAGATCTCTTGGGGTACCAAACCGAGTGATAATCTAATTGAATATGAAATGAGTGGCCATCTCACCATTGCATTTAATAGTAGGCATAGCCTCTGCCCATTTCATGAAATAGTCCACAACCACTATGATGCAATGGTTCCCCCCAGTCGAAGATGGGTTGAAATGCATAAAGTATACCCCCCACTTGGTGAAGGGACAGATAGTGATAATAGGATGTAATGGGGAGAGATGTGAGCGCACATTCCATGCAAACACTTGATAAGGGTGGCACCACTTGACCACATTAACACAATTTTTAAATATCAATGACTAGTAATAACCCACTCTAAGGATCTTTTGAGATGCAGCAAGCTGAGACAAATGACCACCACACACTCCATCGTGGTAATAATTCAACACAGTATCAGCCTCATCACTAGTCAAACATCGTCACAAAATGGAATCCACCCCACGACGATACAATGTGTCACTGATAATAAGGTAGTTCTTAGCATTATTTCGTAAACATTGACGTTTGTCCCATGTGAGGATGAACCTTCAAAGTATAAAGGTATATGATGATATCACCATAGAAAGGGTCCACGGTCAAAATAAGGAAGATATGTTCATCCACAAATGAATCTTCATGAATCTCGTCTTGATCCAAACTAGGGAGATCCGACATGAGCTCCGCAAAAACTAACGATTTCTTCGACTTTGCTGAAACAAACTTGAGATCAAATTCTTGCAAAATAACAATCCATTTATTATACTTTCCCCCTATCATTCATCTAGTCAAGACAAACTGAAACAGATTGATATGAGCTAGGACTATATTCTGGCAAAGCAGAATATAATGTCTCAATCGTTGTACTACATGAACAATCGCTAAATATATCTTCTCGACATGACTATATCGAAGTTCTGCATCAATAAGTTTTCGGCTAATATAGTAGATAACGTGCTCTTGGAGCTCATCATCCTCTTGAATCAAAACCATACCAATCGTCTCTTGAGACGCGACCACGTATAATAGGAAATCATGGCTGTATTTAGTGGACTAACCATTTGGGTCGATGCCAAGGCTTTCTTAAGTGAATATAAGAACTCCTCGGCTTGTTCATCCCATGTGAACAAAGTATCCTTCTTTGAAAGACGCATAAAAACCTTGGTCAAATTGGAGAAATTAACGACAAATCTCCGTAAGAAGTTAGACATCCCTTGGAGACTTTGAAAATGTCTAATCGTGCAAGGGGGAGACAACCGAAGTATTTCCTCAACCTTCAGAGGATCAACCCTAATCCCCTCCTTAGAAACGATAAACCCTGATAACCAACCCACTTTCACACAAAAGATGCACTTTTTAGGGTCTAATTGGATTTGATAATGATGACATCTCTCAAAAACCAAGAGCAAATGGTCTGTGTGATCAAATATCAAATGAGAGTGAGCCGCTAAATTGTCCAGATAGACTTCGATAATACACTTAAGGTCGTGAAAAGAAAAGGTCATTTCCCATTGAAATGTAGCTCCGACGTTTTTAAGGCCAGAAGGCATCTTTCGGTATGCAAACATGCCCCAAGGACTGTTGGCCACTTTTCCTAACTCGTGTGACCAAGGTTCTACGCAGCTCGCTAACCCAACAAACACTTGATATACCGGCCCGACAGAGCAAGCCATGTCGGCAATGCCCGTAGAGTAGGCGTAGTCTCACCCGAGATATCTCTTTGATGGGTAACCACCGAAACCATGTTTCCGCGATTTGTTGAGAGATTATAGTCCCTTGGCGCATGACCAAGGAGCTCGACCAAGTCGCAAGGATGGGGTCATTTTCGCCAACCTGTAGCACTCACCACACATATATCTTATTAACTACTAATGGCATGACACAAATTCAGCCTTAGTACTTTAACCTTAATAGAATATAAGGCAAGCTAACAGACAGGAACAATATAACAAACGTGTGACAACGATTGTGCCATGGACATAAGATAATACTCAAAAGAAACACACACTAACTTATTCATGCATTCATACTTCTATTGACAGTGCAGCATTCATTTAACCATAACAGGACTTACATCATAAACATAAACAGAAACATAAGCAGAACATAAACAACCATACACATTCAATCATCGATACTCAGGATAATTCACATGGAAACCCATCTAGGAAAACCCACAAGGCGCTCTTCATCTGGCATGAGAAATATATCGCGCCTTTATCCTGCATCTGACTGCAGACTATCTTAGATCTAGATTTCTATTCAGACTCTTTATTTCTCTCATGCTCTCTGTCTTATTTCTCCTAATCTACTTCTACCATCTACTGATCTACACACGGCCTAGATCGAATCCTCTAGCGTTTGCACCTCTCTAGCAGAGCTTCTCTTCTACTATACTAACCCCTACTGCATCCTATAGACTTACTACTAATCTACCACTCAGATCTCTCCTTTTTGCCCTGATATCTCAAAGATATCTCCTCTGTTAACCCTTCAAAAGCAACTGAAAGTAAACAACAACCAACCATTCTCGGAAAACCAACTAAAAAGCAACCCTAACCAACCCTCTAACTATTGAATCCCTCCTATTTATACTATTTTACATGACCACGCAGGATCGAATGCGTGACATGAGGCTACAGCTGTGGTGATCATGACATGACACGAGGCACTAATGGCCTTACTTACAGCATGCGTTCACTCGTGTGGCATCCACCATCTTAAGCCAAATTCAGCACCCACGATCGCCCTGTCGCTTTCGGCTATTATTCTGCACTTGTGCTACCCTTTTACCCTGTGACATATTCCTTTCTGCGCAGTTTTCCTTTTTCACGTGGGTGACCTCTTTTGCACCTATTCCTTCTTCTGCACAGCATTCTTGGCTCACGCAGGTTCCTTCTATACCCGCCGTACGCTTCCTTTTCCTTGCTTGCACTTACGTAGTGACTTGATTCTTGCATGTTTCTTTATGTGCATTTATTCCTTGCGCGCTTTCCCCGGGCCCAACAAGGACAAATGAAAGCAGTCTTATGTTGGTACTCATGTTTTATTTGGATTTTATTATACCCTGAAAAACCGTCCATAAACGAGAACACTTTTCTCCCAATGCACTGATCCAAAATCTGATCTATGAATGGTGTGGGGAAATTATCTTTCAAACAGGATTTATTCAGGTCTCTAAAGTCTATGCATATGTGGATAGTTCCTTGCTTCTTATCTATCATAATGGGATTGGATACCCATTAATTCAAGGGAACTTGATAGATAAATTCAACTTTGAGTGACTTTTCTATCACAGCCTTAATGGCAGGTGCCTTACGAGGGTTCATGATGTGTAAATGCTATCAAACATGTTTATCATTAGGATAAGTTTTAATATCATGCTCGACAATACGGGGGTCTATTCTTAGCATCTCATCATACAACCAAGAGAAAACATCACAAAATTCTCTAAAAATATCAGTGTATGCCTTAATTTCATTAGGAGAACAATATGCACCAATGTAAGCATTCTCAATCTTGCTAGGAATCCAAGAAATGTTGATAGGAATCATAGGTGATAATTTTTCCATGTTCCCTTCGGCATATACACCATGAGTGTCTAATGGTACCAAAACACAACCAACATTATCGCTAAGGGGTCGACCTAAAGTCATCACGCTCAATCCATTCAAGATCTATGAGGAAGTAAGAGCGATGGTGCAACTCCTCCCATGGTTGTTCCAGACCATTCATGGCCTCTGAAATCACTTCATCTGAAGGAAAAACATCATCAAGAAAATCATGCGAGTGTGACGACAGAAATTCCCAAGCAGACAGTGCAAATAGATCCTCTTCTTTTGTCTACAAAGAGGAAGTACCAGGGTCTACAACGGGATCAAGAAAAACTTGATAAGAAACCTCCGTTGCAGACAACGGCATCTCCATCTTGGTAGATCTAGGGTCCTCATCCGAAGTGCTCGAAGAAGGGAGATTCCAAGGGCCATCCAATTAGTGGAACCAATATATAGGGTTGGTGTTGCAATATTAAAGGATCCCATCATTGACAGATACATTCCAACACCAACATTCTTAGTTACCGAATGAGAATTTTCAATGGCCGAGATAGTGTATCTTGACCATGTAGTCGAACTGGAACTATCAAATGACATTTGGTCGATCATGACAATCCAATATTCAAAAGGGAAGAAAATGACACATAAAATATAAGACAGCCACTTTCATAGCGTAGATCCAATTCTGGCCCAATGAAAGATTATAGTCAAGGGGTGCATCAACCACCTCAACCTCAATTGACACGGTATTCCCTCCCAACTGGACTTGGAGAGAGGGAATAATACCATCATCCGAGATGAATGTTCATCCAATGTAGTTAACATGGTCATAGATTTCGACAATGTGGGTGAGCCGAGGCCTTTCCAACAATCCAGATACATCACAAAGGCCGCATCGCCTTCATAAACAACTGCGTGCATCGCCTTCATAAACAACAATGCATTTGATCGTGCTATTCATACACTCCACATGGACTAAGAAAGCTACATGATAAGGCAAGTGAGATTGGACCTCATGTGTTTCAAATATAACTATAGTGGAAGGATTGGAATCAACCATCCCGAGGAAAGTCAACAATGCTTTCCTCTGCGAGAGACAAGTATGAAAGAATTCAAGAGTTGACATCGAATAGGGAGATTGACCCAATTCCTTGAAAATAGAATATTGATGGGCAGCTCGAGCATTAGGTTTGTGCCCCGAGCACTTTAGGACTCTCTTAGGTATACGAGGTATATCTTCAGGCTTGTTGATATGCAAATATTTCTCAAGAGGTGTAGGTTAACCTTTCGTTTAGGCTTCTTGTCCCCCCCGACGTCACTTCCATTCTTGTCATTGTTCTGGTTCTCCTTCATATTCCCACCCCTTTTATTGTTTCTTTCCTTCTTTCTATTCCGTTCGGGATGTTGGTTAGGCTTTTGGTCCAACGAATGTACCAAGAGAAAATCCGTTGATTGAGTGGGATTGGACGAAGTCGTAGCTTATCTGGTCGTAGGCTGATTAATAGAGAAATTTCACATTTGATTTGTAACTTGGTCTACGACCTTGGTACTCATGGATCCAACAATACCATTGGCATGTGGCCGAGGTTTAAACTTAGGTTCAAAGTTTGATCGTGGTGCATTAGGGATAATCTCATAAAGGAGCCCAGAATAAGCATAAATCAAGTCTAACTGCTGAGATCGGGAGATAACCTTCTCCTCATTCATAACTCCAAATGTAGAAACATCCTTCGTAATATAAGGAAATAGATATTTGAGGAACCATTCCAACAAAAACTCAGGTGAAATGTTAGCCTTAATCAACCTCTTTTGTCTATGCCACTCTTGAATATGATCAGAGATGTGCGTGGCTTTATCTTGCCGAAATGTCGACAAGAGCTCGATGTCAGCATCGTAACGTACCGGTAGCTGAAAGTAATTAATAAAGTTCAAGGCTAATGCCCAATATGTGCCCCCAAACAAATCTATAGCATTTCGCGGCAGGACCTGTGAGGGTGCATTGAAATAGTCGTAAGCGAAAAGAGTTCTGGTTTAATGAGTTCGAAGAGCACCACAAGTGGAAAGTAGTCACATGCTCTCCAGGGTCCTCACCACTCTTACCTTCAAAATTTGGAATGTACAAAGGAAGCTTGGCGGGGACAATCGACCACATCGGATCGTGAGATACCAGATCATTAGTTAACTTCGAAAGGTCGGGAAAATTCAACATAGCCAAGAAAGCAGTCCTAGATTGTTCCATCTAGTTCCATGCTCCCTGAAAAGGTTGGTTCATATAAGGTTGATCATAGTAAAGGCCATGGCCTTGGTCAGTTGGATAATAACCCCCTCCTAAATGACCCACAAAAGGATGCACAAGAATATTATAGTTTGGTATACCTTGAGAATGAGGTACTACATAACCATAATTATAGGATTGATAAGTATGTTGACCCCCATATACATAAAGAGGTACAGAGCCTCCACACACAACAACACCAACTGACGAGGGAACAACACAGCTAGAGCTAAAACCACGTCCCAAAGGACCATGCGAGGCATGAAGAGGATGTGTCATAAGAAATAAATTTGATAGAACAGGTGCGATGGATGATGGAGCATAAGATGGAATGTAAGTTGTGCCTCCATTGTTCACATGTCTAGGGTCACCTCCATGAGAGTGAACACGAGTGTTATGCCCAAATGAAGGGTATGAAAATCCTCCCACAAATGGAGCGAAGGTGCGATATGACCACTACCAAATATATCCACATGGAAAGGGATGACAGTGCCCCCAGGGTCAATGATGGATGAAGGAGAAGTATAGTAAGGTTTGGCATGCCAAACCTAAAGGGACATGTGCTAGAGGGAACATGATGAGTCTCACTACTCGACCTTCCTGAGGAAGACCTCTGATAAGCAGTTACAAATTCCGACCATTTGGGTCGTGAATTGTATGAAGTACCAACCCCGTATGGGTCGATTTCAATTGGAGTCCCAAGTCTCACAACGGTCGCATTCCCCATTTTGGACGATGGAGAAGGAGGGACTTCTAAGGTCTCAGATGTAGTACTCATAATGAGAATAATGTGTGAATCACAGTGTGTAAAAGTTCTCCTAGAATGTCTAGTCCTATTCTAAGGAGGAAGAGATCCACTAGGAGAAATCCCTACCAAACGTCAAGATCGACGGAGTGCTGAAACTTGATCCACTATGATTCCACAAAAATAACAAGACTCAACTAATTACGATCCCTAGAGAAAGCTAGTGCACAAAGAGCATGCCCCTAAGAAAATATAAGTTAGATGCAAACAAGCCAAGAGGGAGGATAAATGAGCCCCCAAATGTAGCATGTCTCATATAGGAGAGGCATGAGACTCCCATACACTACAAGCGGAGGTGTGTAACCAATTATAGTGGCCCTCGACTTTAACTCATATAGCAATTGTGTTGTCCAACTCTTACCTGTCCCAGACACTTAGAGAATAACCTCTGCAAGTACCTCCTGGTATACCTCGGTAAGGAAACTAAGGTCACCCCAATATAACCAATGCTCAAGCAGACAGTCACATCTGAGATCTACCGTATGGGCAGGGTAACAAATCCCGAAGATCAAAAGCGTCAAAGGTACCTCAAAATCCCCCATATACAAATAAGATCCTGGAAATATCTTCGGCGCTGCACATAAAGTGCCAAGGGGTTATCCCCACCACAAATGTGTACGCTACCTCATGCTTAACTCCCGTGTAAGAGAACATTAATTATATCAATGATATTAATGATTTCTCTTCTCACCTAGACATACACCTAATTGTCTTGTTTCATAATCTTGGAAAAAATTACTCATGTCACCCTATTCCAAGAGTCTACAACCTAAGCTCGTTGGTTCATGTCTATTAAATAAGAATGTGTAATCAATTTTAAGTTAAGCATTAATTTTGAGGGATGTGATTACTCAAGGGTAATGAACATGCAACTGGCAATATTATGATTCAGCAGTGAAATAAATATGCACACCTAAAAAATAACGCCAAGTGCATTTTTTCTTTAAATATGAAGAAAGGGGTATGCTACTACATGAAATGCACAAATTTCTTCTCAAATGCCAATGCAATCATTCATATATGAATTCCCGAACACTATTTCATCTAAAATAACCTAATGCAAGTACTATTTCCATACAAATGCATAATGCAAAAACATTCCAAAAATAAAGTTTTTTTTGTATTTTCATTGCAAATGATATGAAAATGCAACAAAAAGACTTTATAAACTCCTAGAGCTTGTAGAAAGTGTCAAACACAATCCAAGAAAGACACTAAGACTTAGAAGCCTAATGCACTAATACCAAAACAAAAAAAGGAGATGAATGACAAGATCAAATTTTAAATAAAAGCAAAGAAAAATAAGTTTCTGGTCAGTACAGAAGCAACAAACAAGCATCATAGGCACCCAAGAAGACTAAGAAACACTCACAACCCACTCAACATCTCTCAAACATCAAGATCTCACTCACAAAGAGGGATATACGTGATTGTTCACAGAAAACCCACGTGTATATGTGACTGTAAGTTCTACAGTCTGCGTGTATACGCGACTGTCGCCTCTATGACCTACGTACAACAAGATAAAGGTGGTAAAAAGGTAGGCTAGGACTCAGATTACTTCAAAAGAATACCAATGGGATAACATACTCCTGAACACGACACAAAAACACAGAGAAGCAGAGAGCAAATCAAGCCCATCATGCACCACAACCCAAACAAAAAGGAAAGTCCCCAACATAGTCACAAATTCTGTTACGGAGAAAACTTCCTATGGCTTGGGCTGGACCAAAAGAGACAGTATGACACGAGAAATAAATCCACTTCCAATATGCTAAAGAGATAAACAAGTCTAACACTAAGGGATGAGAAGCATACCTTGTTTCAGACGTTCGTAGTACATCCTCGTTGAGCTTTCAACCACACTTGCACCTACATTTCTTTCTCAACAACAACGAAATACACAAGCATGATAGGTATCAAATGTTAGAACCTACTCTAGCATATATAAATCCGATATATAATCAAAGCAACTACATCCATAGATAAAAATATCCATAGTTATACATATAATAGATGAGAAATAGATATTTCTATTAAATATGAACAAAGATATAAAAACTCTGTCTGCACCTCGTCGAAATCAAGAAACCGAGTCCTCCACCTAGGTCTCTACCACTTCAATCCTCCATACCAATGGCAAGCTCACAAAACAATGACAAACTTGGAAAGAACATCAATGGCTACTCAAAGGACAAAGAGATGTAGACTCAAGTATACAAGAATGACACACAAATCCACTATAGTTTCTTTGCTCTCACAAGTTCTCCTCTTCTAATGCATCCAAGTAGCTCAATATATAGCCCTTTCAATAGGAGGTCAAGGGTCGATTCGGAGCGTTTCCACGCATATGGAATGCCAATAGTCAAGTTATTCGTTACTTGATGAGGGAAAACTCCAAATATTTTATTTTTGAGCACATTTCCCGATGTAAGCTGATCATAGTGGAGCAAGATGCATGTACACGCGGTCTGTATACCAATAAATAAGATTTTTTTAAGGGATTTTTTGGATCATGAAAGTTATACTGAGCAAAGGGGGTTCAAAGAATCTCCATAGGGACATGGAAGGCCATAAACACATGATCCACCAAGTGTGGTAAAGCTATAATAGATTTAACCATTTTTTATGAAATCAAAGGATTCATTTCTACAACCATAGAGTGATGCATGGAGACTAACCTAGATTGCAAACTCAGAAACACTCAAACACTTTGTGTTCTTGATAGTTCTATCCCTCCTTCCTCTGTTTTAACACTTTGTGTTCTTGATAGTTCTATCCTTCCTCTTTCTTGATGATGGACGTTGAAGCATGGAAACTAACCTAATGGAAACTAACCTAGACTGCAAACTCATAAACACTCAACACTTGTGTTCTTGATAGTTTTATCCTCCCTTTCTGTGCCTTGATGATCGACACTTTGTGTTCTG
Source organism: Pseudotsuga menziesii (assembly GCA_001517045.1). Classification (NCBI taxonomy): domain Eukaryota; kingdom Viridiplantae; phylum Streptophyta; class Pinopsida; order Pinales; family Pinaceae; genus Pseudotsuga; species Pseudotsuga menziesii. The sequence continues at coordinate 242,876 of LPNX010675943.1, forward strand.
GATAGTTCTATCCTTCCTTTGTCTTGATGATGGATGATGGTGTGTTGCATGTAGAAAGTTGACTTCAAAATCTTAAACACAGTAAATCCAACAAAAAAAAACAATACAAGCAAACTCAAACTCAACAACATACTGATTAACACTCGACCGTTTCCAAACAGGTCGATTGCTCTGCTCGCTGGAGCTAAATCTTTACCCATGTTAATAAGTAGCAGGCAGAGATAAAAAAAAAAGGAAGAACGGCAGTGCATTTTGAAACAACAATTGAGAGATGAATGGATGTGATAAAAGTTGAGAGTAAAGGCAAGCCAATCGGAATAAAATCGCATTGAGTACCAATTAATGGAGTTGAATCAGAGCCGTAGAGAAACCGGCGACGATAAGCACCGTCATAATACGTTACATCAAGAAAAGTGATGCTTGTCAACGTTATTACATTAAAGTTGATTGATTCGACTGCGAGCAACGAAAAGTGGTTCATTTCATGATTTATGATCTGTTGGAGATTCTCGAATATGGAATGTAATGAACACCTAATCTAAGTTGAAGTTGATGCATAATTATAACATAATTCCAAGACATTGGAGTATGCAATTAATGGAACTGGACGTGACTCTGAAATGATGGCATGTCTCCTAACACGACGTGTCTTGACAAAGCGATCTTGCTTGGCTTCTTTTCTTTTCTTGCCAACCATGGAATAGAATTCTAAGCATCTACAGTGACTTCTTGAAACGACATCTTCACGCTCACAGAGTCACAACCATTCAACGACTTTTCTTTCCTTGGCAAGCATGGAATAGAATTCTAAGCGTCTACAGTGACATAAATCTTGAAACGACATTTTCACGCTCACAACTATTCAACGACAGAGAGATTTAGCCATTGAAATGGGCGTCCTCAAATATTCTACATGTACAGGCTTGCTCAGACACCAGTTCGGATTTTCTGAATAGAACTGTGATCTCGTAGCTTTCTGGTTCGACAAAATCCTGACAGCTTTGGATTTTGTAGATTGGTATTAGATGTCAGCAGGACTGGTTGGCCACCAGATCGATTGTGATTGATGTAATGAATCGACAATTGAAAACAAGTAATAAAATAAAGATAGTTCGGAAAATCCATGTAGTTCGATCATAATTCTTGCAAGTGGGTTTGGATTTGGAATCGAAGAAAATGACAAAATGTAAAACCACTCGCCAGTTTGTAAAGACAGAAAGTGGGTATCAGAGTTAGAATACACTACGCAAGCCACAGTACAGAAACACTGAAACCAACAACCCAACGCGTAGGATAAAGACCAACCGTATCCCGGCGAATTTGATTATTAAATCCGGTGAAATTCACGTATGTAAAATGACAATTTGAATCTTTGCTAAACTAAATGGGCACATTTTAAAACTATTCAAATTGTCTAAATTAAGATCTTTCTATTTGATTTTTTATTCCGGTTGATAGGGAGCCTTACAGTAAATCTTTTTTAAACTAAATAACATATTTTAAAATTATTTAAATTGTCTAAATCAAGATTTGAGAAATAAAAACTGCAATTCCAACATTTTTCTTTCCAGATTTGAGCAATAAAAATTGCAATTTCAATATTTTTGTTCAAACAAATTTTAGCTAATCCAAAGCTTTTTGGTTGTCTCTTATAATGCTCCACGTCCCAATACTTATTTAAAACTACCTAAATGGTCTAAATCAATATTTGAGCAATAAAAACTACAATTCCAACATTTTTTTTCTACCAGATTCCTGCTAATTGGGTGCATTTTGGTTATCTCTTATACTGGTCCACATCTCAATAATAATAAAAACGATATCCAATCCTCAAACCAACATCCCAGTAATAAAAGGATAGGATGCCCAACCTGAGTGTTGCAATTATTTGAGTTTTTGCTAACAGTATCTCTGATAAAGTATGGTCTAAATTATTTATGATTTTATATATTTTACAAAATTTAAAAAAAAAATTATTACTTCAATGTAATCAATAGAATTTTTCTTTTCTATGGTGAATAAATTAGGTATTAGTAAATGAAACTTACTGAAATGAAAGAGTGTTTTGTTAAAGGAACTTACTAAAATGAAAGAGTGTTTTGTCTATAGTGAACCATATATATTTAAGAAAGGCCATAATTGCAAGGCTATTATGAAGCTTAGTTTTTTATGCTTTTTATTTGAAAAAAGTCTGAATATTATGAGGGAGAAATCTTAAAAGGTATAGCAACCAACACAAGTTTGAAAGAAGTTTGTTTAGACAACAAAAGCCAAAATTATGAGGGAGAAATGTTAAAAAGTAAAGTATGCAGGAAGCAACATTAATTGACAAAAGTTTGTTTGGACAACAAAAAGCAAAAGTAAACAACATTAATTGACAAAAGTTTGTTTGGACAACCAAAAGCAAAAGCAAACAGACATAATGTTGGAACATTTTTTTTTGTCATAATTAAGATCTCACAACATTTGTATTTCCCTCTCTCTATATATATTACATTAATATATGACAGTATTTAAATTTAAAAAGGTTTTTTCTAGTTAATTTCTTAAGCATATCAATGTTCAATACCACATACTTTTATACATAATTTTTTGTTGATATTTATGTTGTTACTTTTTTAAAAGGGCCTTTGGGTTTATAATGGAGGTTGACGTTGGGTCTACAACATTCAATAATATGTTTGTGTGAATGAGCTAGCAAATATGAAGTACCACAACATGCTAGAGACAAAAATGAGAAAAAGATGAACATGATTGAGAGAAGAGGGCTCATAAGATGATGTTTCTATGCATGAAGAACCAAACCCACTTGAACATGTACATGTAGGCTCATAAGATGATGTTTCTATGCATGAAGAACCAAGCCCACTTGAACATGTACATGTAGGTGATATCAACGTACACGTCATTAAGAGAGTATATGGACCAACCCATTAGTTAGCCCCAACATCAAAACATTGGCTAGCATGTTCTACATTTGATTCGAGAATCTTTAAGGCTTCTAACTAAGGAGAATATTGATACATTTTAACATTCATGTTCACCAAATGAAAATTAAATTTATAGTTTGGATTTAAATTTTGATTTTGAATTTATAAGTATTTTTATATTTTATACATTTTTGATATTTTAAAGAGAAAAATCAAAACATACAAATCAATGCCCAATATAGACGCAAAACCTATATAGTCGTGTCTACATTATCTACTATGTCAAAGCATATTGCAATCATCTTGTAGTGTCTTGTACACAATCAACCATCATGAACTTCAAAAGGAGTCATACTTCCTATGAGATTTAAAGGTTCTCTTAGTAATATTTACATAAGACCAAAATAGAACTCTAAAATTTCACATACTTGGTAGCCTCTTTCCACTATGGAGACTAGACCATGGGGTACTCAATTCCATGTACAAAACTTTTCCTTAATACCAATTTCTAATTATTCTCCCTTAACTTTCTATAGCATTAATTTTAGTAGAGAAAGTAATTAAATATAGCATTCAATTAAACTAAAGTACCCATTCTAAATATGCAAGCATTCCCACCATGAACACATCCATACCATGCCC
>LPNX010675943.1:251303-263643 GCA_001517045.1 Pseudotsuga menziesii
TCATAACCATCGTCATCATCATCACCATTCCCATCATCATCTTCATCCTCATCATCATCATCATCATCACCATTGTCATCATCATCATCATCATCCTCCTCCTCCTCCTCCTCCTCATCATCATCATCACCATCGTCATCATCACCAACTTCATCATCATCCTCATCATCAACATGATCATCATCATCATCACCTTCATCATCATCATCATCATCACCATCAACAAGATCATCATCATCACCATCAACATCGTGAACATCATCATCATCATCCTCATCATCATCATCATCATCATCACCATCAACATCATCATCATCATCCTCATCATCATCACCATCAACATCATGAACATCATCATCATTCATCATCATCATTCATCATCATCATCCTCATCCATCATCATCATTCATCATCATCATCCTCATCATCATCATCACCATCAACATCATGAACATCATCATCATCATCCTATCTTCTACTATCTTCATCAACACAATATTGTTATTGTTTAGGAGGTTAGATAACAATTTTATTGGATAGACTAACTATCTTAATAAAAAAGATAGTTAGTCTATTCTAAATCATGTCTAAGTAATGAAGTATATGTTTATTTCTAAACTTAGGCTAAACTTAATAATAAATAAATTAAGAAATATTAAAGAAATTAATAATTAAGAAATTAGGAAAGCCTTAGTCATGCACCCACCCCATTAATTGTGCTTAAACATATCGCGTGCGCGTTTTGCCTATACAAATCGCGTACTCGTTTTGACTATATATAACGCGTGCGCGTTTTAGGACTGTTAAAACATCGAATTGTCTTTGTCCGAGAGCAACTTCAAACTATTTTTATGAAAATTCCGATTAGCGTGCATTTTTTTTCAAGAGCACGAGCTTGCCTGTGGAAATACTCACAATCTACACATTCTCCATCATTCTTTTTGTTATGCAGGTGCAGCATTGAGGACATCTTTCATGGTTGAGGAGCAAACAGGATAAGATATCAAGATGCAATGTCATTTCATGGTGATGGTGGATATAACTTTCATTTGGTTATTATTCAAGAGAACCAAAGGTAAATTTTCCCATTCATTATTGTTTTGATGGGAAATATGAACAATTGAGAAGGAAGATTGAAACACCTTGACGGATCAATAGTTATAAAGCAAGTTAAAGGTTTGGAAACTTGTAATTGAGGAGAAACAAAAACAAACTATATTGACATTGATCATTGTGGTGATGGGGAATGTACGTAACCGAGGAAGAAAATCAGCAAGGAAGAAGAGACCTCAAGAAGTCATCGAAGAAGAGAAAGAAAAGAAAAGAATAGACATGATGAATCGGAGGCTTTCTTTGGAAACTAATCCAAATCCAATTATAGAGGATACGGCGGTTCATCCTATTAATCCAGCACAAGAAAAAAGGAAGCATTCACTAGAGGGACCTTCAATTTCCACAATAGTTGTTGAACAAGCACCCCATGGAAGTATTCAAGAAGCAAAACGTAGATGCTCATTGGGGGATGTTTCAAATCCCACATCAATTCAAAGTGATAAGTTACCATCTCAAGACAAAGCTCATGAAGAGGCAGTGTACATGGAGCCTACTGTTGAAGAGGCGTTGGACATGGAGCCTACTGTTGAAGAAGAAAATATTAACCGGACCATCGATGAGGATGTTGGACTTCCACCATCCAACTACCAAGAAGACAGTGAAGGACAACAAGTTGCTACTGAAATGCTAGAGCGTATTGGTGATGCATTGGATGATAGAAATCCAACCCCCTTACCTCCATTAGAAAGCACATGTCAAAGAACTTCGAAGCGTATACAAGTTGATGAAGGACTCCTCAATTCCATTGAAGGTATGCTATCTAAACGTAGTATTGCTTATCAAACTCAACAGATACTAAATAAATATTTTGAGGAGAAATGTGATGGAGATAATGTAGATTATTTTTATCATTGTTAAAATCTAGGGGCATGAATATTGTTAGGAAATCGTTAGGGATAAAGATGATAAATCCTTCTGGACCAAGTTCTCATATAGTTAAAAGCTTAGTAGATGCCTTTGGTAAAATTGGTAAGAACACACGGTCAAAGGACCGCAATGCGGCTCATCGTGTGTTGTCACAAGCAATTGTAAATAAGAACACCAAGGTCCTTCGTTTTCTCAAGCCTACATCTAAACTAGTTAATTTGAATGTAAAAACCGTCTGTAGGTATTCTATTAGAAGAGAACATCTCGACACAACCGCCCAGACAGATTTTTGGGCCTTTATTGGTCGGTTGCCACGTCGTGACATGAAGCTAGTTGATGCAGTAAAGGGACTAGTGCTGAGTTTTTGGCATGATCACAGAAGGCCTTCTTCAAACCGGAAGGATGTACTAAAACTGAGAAGGGGTTCAAAGGATCGTGAACCACATATTAAGCATCTTCTTGATATAACACAGACAAAACTATACGAGAAATTTAGGAATGAACATAGACAATTGAATTTGGGGCAAAGATCTTTTGAGAAATGTAAGCCCTGGTATGTTAGAATAAATACTCTTCGTAACACTTGTTGTTGTAGATACCATGTAGAATATGAATATTACTATGAAACATTTTTGTACATTCATCATGTGTTGCATACTAACCATGTGCAGGATTGCTCCTTGACAATACCATCGACCTCATCAAGAGAATTCATTCATAGTATCATGTGCAATAGGCTTGAGGGGCAAACTTACTATGCAAAATCCTGTTTGGATGGAACTTGCTCCAACTGTGCTGGAATGGCTTTATTGAGCCAATGTATGCACGAGACTGGAGACAATGAATTTGGGAATATGGTTACAGACATGAAAAGTTTCAAATATATCAGCTATGAAATAGTCCCAGGGAAAGAAAGCAAAAAAATACAATTGGTGACATCTCAGGTACATGCATTTATCTATAAAATTATGTTTGAGCAGTTGCATTTCATTCCTTACTTACAAAAAAACCTAATATTGAGATCATTTTGTGTCAACAGGTACAAGTTAGTGCCTTCGTCAAGGAATTTATTGAAAAGACACGTCAATATGTTCAGCATGTCGACTTGGCACGATGGCAGGATGAGAAGTTTAAAATATGCAGAGATACATTTCCTTGTGGTACTATACTTTCAATTGTTGATTTTGCCGAGAACTACACTCTGCAACCTCAAAATGAGATCCAAAGTCAGTATTATCACTCTGAGCAGGTTTCCTTGATGGTGCATATCACATATAGGCATGGCCCAAATAGTAGTGAAGAGCAAAGAGAAATTCTGAAGGAATATCACTTCTACATAAGTGATGATAGGTGCATGACTTCCACTATGTACGTCATTGCTTCATCATGTTCTATGATCATTTGAAGGGTAGGAACATACAGATGGATCAACATTGGATTTGGTGTGATGGATGTGCTGGTCAGTTCAAAAATGCACACATATTTCAATGGTTGTGTTCATTGCATAAAAACTACAAAGTTCCACATATGTGGAACTATTTTGAGACTGCGCATGGTAAAGGAGAGCATGATGGAGCCGGAGCATGTGTCAAGACAGCCCTACGAAGATAAGAATTGAAATTATCTACAATATCTACTATTCGAAATGCTCAATCTATAGTCAGGTGGTGCATGCCAGTAATGGGAGAGGAATCAGCTATGCGAGTAGAATCCACAAGAAAGAGGCATGTGGAGAGATTTTTTTGGGAGGTGGTAGACATAGATCGTTCACATGCATGGGAATGCAAGACTGTTTCTAGGACTCGTGGCTTTCATTCGGTTCGAAGCTCTGATAACCTAGTATTTGAAATTTGGACCAGAAAACTATCTTGTTTTTGCCCGCCTTGTTGTGATGGTGACTGGGATGTGTGTGAATCATTGGATTGGGTTGATGCATGGGATCGCATATCACTTCCACTTGATCAACGTGCAATTGTTGAGTTAACTCGATTGGAAGAAGACCAATCGTCTATTTCTATATATTTTGATCATGTATCAGACCTTGCACAACCTGGTATGATGCATTTCCTTAACATTTTTTTGTAAAATTTACGTAGTCTTGAAACTCACATTAATGGCCTTGTATCACACGAAAAATATTTGATCATATACCTACAATCATACTATGCAGGACACATATACGCAGTGGTTGTCTCAAAAGATAGTGAATGGGGTGGTGATTACTGGTTGGCACGTTGTATAGAGGGAAAGCAAACCCTCATTATGTCCATGACTAATGATGAAAACAACCACTTCCCCATCGGGTCTATGGTTGTTAAAGGTGAATATCTTACACATGACAACAATGCAAGAAAGAAGGGTGGATATGTTTACAGGGATTACAAACCAGGTGCAAGTGTGTATCACTTTACCAACTTAATCATTGGCACAAACCTCTAGGTATGAACAATGCCTAGTTGGAACTCATCGAAGGTATGCTACTTCTTACCGGATACAGAGCACGAGAGACTAATGGAGACCACCATTATAAGAGATGACCCGGAGGGCTTGGTTGTATGATAATAGGTGGGATCTAGCATGATGAGGTATGTATCATTATTGTAATTTTCCCATGTATGTTTCTTATGAATATGTCAATTTTGTGATCTTGTACGCTACTTCTTACCGGATACATAGCACGAGAGACTAATGGAGACCATCATTATAAGAGATGATCCGGAGGCCTTGGTTGTATGAAATTAGGTGGGATCTAGCACAATGAGGTATGTATCATAATTTTAATTTTCCCATGTATGTCAAGTTAATGTTGTTTATAAATATGCCAAAAATTCTCTTGTATGTCAAGTTAATGAACATGCCAAATTTTACGTATGATCAATAAACCATATATATATCAATATTGTCAATGTTTTCAGCCGATATATACAACTAGTATGATGGAAACAAGATGCCGAAACGATAACCCTACCTAGGAAACCCTAATCCTAACCCTAATCTTATCTTACTGTCACAACTCAATTCAAAATCACTCTAATGTCGAACTCAACTTTTTCAAATCCGGTGGACTTATGCTTCAAATCATGTTGATTCACGAATTTGACTTTAGTGTGCATGTACTGAGATCATTGAAACCTTTAAATATAATAGTTTTTTCATATGTTATTTCTGTGCTTAGGCAATCATACTTATAGATGAAGCATTATATATATTTCATATGAAAATGCATTGCCCATAGTCCTTAGTCTAATTATAGTCATTATTCATGTTTGTATATCGAAAATATTAATGTGTTTCAATCAAGTAAACACTTTTACACCATACATTTGAAATCCCACTTTGCATTTGTGTTTGCAAGTATACGATACCTAGTACATTGTTATGATGCAAGTGCAAAGTAACATCAAAAGGTGATATACCTTGGGTGTTTATTAGTTGGTTTCAATGCAATACATTGTATTATGGTTTAAATTTGGTGATTTACATCTCATATTGCCTCCTAACAAAGCTTTTTCCTATAGACACATGATTATGATTGGAATGTTTTTTGGATTTTCAAGAATGGGAGTGAATGTCATGCAATATTGAATTATAATGATGGAAACATAATTGGGATTTAATGGACACATTTAATATTACATGAACCTAATTTATTTGATTTGATCCGTTGATTTGGATCATTTTGGTTTTCTAAAAAGGCTAGAGTTCAATGTAAGCAATTTCTTATTGTAATTAAATACTAAATTATAATATGTAATAATCAGTTCTATGCAATTTTCAAGCGTTCCCACATAAAACATGCCTAAACACGCTTGCACGACCCACCGGAAGCCCTTTTTTATGCATGGTTTCCATTCTATGCCCCGGGTAGGGATTCGACACGTGTCCCTGAAAACCTGTAGGAGGTGGGATTCAACGTGCCACATAATCATGACCATTGCTCAGATCGACGAACCGTCAGCTCCATTGGATTTGGGACATCAAGATAGTGCTAGGGTGGCCCTCTAATCTGCTTCCATGGAGAAGAGACCATTATTTTGGTCAATTTTGGAAACTAGGGTTTTGCTCAGTATGTGAATGTGAAATTTTTGCACATGGGGGTCAAATTCGCATATTGCTCGACTGTGAAGGTGTGGCTAGCGTTACCACATAGCACATGCCTAAAAACACTTGCGTGACCCATCGGAAGCCCTTTTTTATACATGGTTTCCATTCTATGCCCCGGGTAGGGATTCAACAGGTGTCCCTGAAAGACTGTAGGAGGTGGGATTCAACATGCCACATAATCATGAGCGTTGCTCGGATCAACAAACCGTCAGCTCCATTGGATTCAAGACATCGAGATAGTGCTAGGGTGGCCCTCTAATTTGGTTCCATGGAGAAGAGACCATTATTTTGGTCAATTTTGGAAAATAGAGTTTTGCTCAGTATGTGAATGTGAAATTTTTGCACATGGGGGTCAAATTCGCATATTGCTCAATTGTGAAGGTGTGGCTAGCGTTCCCACATAGCACATACCTAAAAAATCTTGTGCGACCCACTGGAAGCCCTTTTTGATACACGGTTTCCATTCTATGCCCCGGGTGGGGATTCAACAAGTGTCCCTGAAAGCCTGTAGGAGGTGGTATTCAACATGCCACATAATCATGACCATTGCTCAGATCGACGAACCGTCAGCTCCGTTGGATTCAGGACATCGGGATAGTGCTAGGGTGGCCCTCTAATCTGGTTCCATGGAGAAGAGACCATTATTTTGGTCAATTTTGGAAACTAGGGTTTTGCTCAGTAAGTGAATGTGAAATTTTTGCACATGGGGGTCAAATTCGCATATTGCTCGACGGTGAAGGTGTGGCTAGCGTTTCCACATAACACATGCCTAAACACACTTGTACTACCCACCGAAAGCACTTTTTGATACATGGTTTCCATTCTATGCCCCGGGTAGGGATTCAATAGGTGTCCTTGAAAGCCTATAGGAGGTGGGATTCAACGTGCCATAGAATCATGACCGTTGCTTGGATCGATGAACCGTCAGCTCCGTTGGATTCAAGACATCGAGGTAGTGCTAGGGTGTCCCTCTAATCTGGTTCCATGGAGAAGAGACCATTATTTTGGTCAATTTTGGAAACTAGGGTTTTGCTCAGTATGTGAATGTGAAATTTTTGCACATGGGGGTCAAATTCGCATATTGCTTGACCATGAAGGTGTGTCTAGCGTTCCCACATAACAAATGCCTAAACACGCTTGCGCGACCAACTGTAAGCCCTTTTTGATACACGGTTTCCATTCTATGCCTCGGGTAGGGATTCAACAGGTGTCCCTGAAAGCCTGTAGGAGGTGGGATTCAACATGCCACAGAATCATGACCGTTGCTTGGATCGACGAACCGTCAGCTCCGTTGGATTTAGGACATTGGGATAGTGCTAGGGTGGCCCTCTAATCTAGTTCCATGGAGAAGAGACCATTATTTTGGTCAATTTTGGAAACTAGGGTTTTGCTCAGTAAGTGAATGTGAAATTTTTGTAGATAGGGGTCAAATTCGCATATTACTCGACCGTGAAGGTGTGGCTAGCGTTCCCACATAATACATGCCTAAACAAGCTTGCACAAAGCACCAAAAGTCCTTTTTGATGCACGATTTCCATTCTATGCCCCGGGTAGGGATTCAACAGGTGTCCCTGAAAGTCTGGAGGAGGTGGGATTCAACGTGCCATAGAATCATGACCGTTGCTGGGATCAACAAACCGTCAGCTCTGTTGGATTTCAGACATTGAGATAGTGCTAGGGTGGCCCTCTAATCTTCTTCAATGGATAAAAGACCATTATTTTGGTCAATTTTTGAAACTAGGGTTTTGCTCAGTAAGTGAATGTCTAATTTCTGCACATATGGGTCGGCTTTGCAAATTCCTTGACCGTGAACGTGTGGCTAATGTTCCCACATGGAACCTACCTAAACACACTTGCACGACCCACTGAAATCCCTTTTTGATGCACGGTTTCCACTCTATGCCTCGGTTAGGGATTCAATGGGTGTCCCTAAAAGCTTGTGAGAGGTGGGATTCAACGTTCCATAGATTGATGACCGTTTCTCGGATCGATGAACCGTTAGCTCCATTGGATTCAATACACCGCGATAGTGCTAGAGTGGCCCTCTACTCTGGGTCCATGGACAAGGGATCATTTTTTTTTTGTCAATTTTGGAAACTAGGGTTTTGCTCAGTAAGTGAATGTGAAATTTTTTGCACATAAAGGTTAGCTTGACGGCGATTGTAGATCTTCCCCTCATATAAGAGATGTGAGCGTTTGTATGATGAAATGTAGGAGGAGACAATGCCATTAAGTCAGTAACCATGTAATGGAACATGTTTATGTTTAGAAACAAGTGGCCATTCTATTATGCCATTATTACAAAATATATATATCTTCACGCTACAAATGCTTCGAAAATGCCATGTACATTAATCACACATAACTTTCATCTCTTTCAAAGTTGTTACTCGAGGCCATTCATCTAATGCTATGTACATTAACAAAATGATAAAATAATGTGTAGGACATACATAATGTGCATGATATAGTCATAACCGTTATTTTGAATCAACCTTATAATACTCGAATACTTTTAGGTTTGATGTGTATCCCATGTACTCGTTAGATGAAAGACATCATGCCAAAAAATAATTTTATTTATGTAGACCACACTGGTGCATCATTGAAGTGTGTCAACTTCGTGCATCCTTTAAACGTTTGTTAGGTTGTTATGTGGGTAAGGTGCTTTTGTATTCCACCAAGTTGGATCAGTTGCTTAGCTGTGCTGGGTGCTTAAATGTGTACTAGACCTATGTTCCATCTTTTTGAATACAATTTGACATTGTTAATATAACATTGTATATTCAATTGGATCGTGGTAAAAAACAATTAAAATGTACATTTTTGTCATTACGTAATTTATTGTAATTGTGCATTGTTCTCAAATTTATAACTGATATCTCCATACAATCGTAAAATCTATAAAAAAATTGGGAACATTACACATAGAAACATTATTCGCCACACATGTATAATCACACTTAAAAGACTGAACCATGAATATCTCAAGAGCCTTGATATGAAATATTTTTTATACCATTAAAGTTATAATACAAAAATATAAGGCCTAGATCTATGGCCTGTCAATGTACATGTATCAAAAACATATTTGATGTACATGTGCAAACAAAAGTACATCTGTCCTGGACCGTGCCCCTATACTCTAACTCCAGACTGTACATAAAAATACATATTTGTCCTGGACTAACACATCAAAATTCTAACTTTCTCTTGTTTTTCCCGGACCCTGATGCTCTTTGGCTCTGTCTACGACCACTGTGCATCTTTGGTGACTGCAAATCAATGACAATATTTCTTGATTAGGTAACTGAACTAGTACTGGCCATCAATAACAAAGTTTGAAAATTTAAATTATGACTCAATTGTAAATAAAAAAAAGACTCGCTGCATCCATCGGGGGTATAGGTGCCTGTGGTGTCGAGGGTGTAGGTGTCTTTGCTGTACTCGACCTTGCAGCGAGCCTCATTGCCATGCTTCTCTGTGAATAAAAAAACATATGTCAATTATCTCAAGAATTATCAACATGTACATGAATGAGAAAGTACTAATCAATTATGTAAAAAATGAACATCTCACCGATAAAACTATTTCTAGGGGATGAGGCCGATGCAATCCAATAGTAAGAGGATCCATAGGTTGAACATCAACCTCATTTGCGTGCACTAATGGACCAGGGTGTGGCTACATTCACCAAATGATTAAATAGTTAGACATCGTGCATGTCCAGAAACAATACAAATTAAATGTACAATTACAAATATTCAAGTAGATGTACCTCAGTGTGACTTATCCCTATTGTAGATGCGGAATTGATAGTGGCATCAACAATCCCACTAAGGTATGGTACGGATGAATCTACATCCTGATGCTGTAAACATGCGAAAATAACATTAAGAAAAACCACTTGTGAAGTGAATACATAGCTAACCAACAACTGCCATTAGAAGTGTGTACATTACCATGGGATGAGTAGGTTGATCCTCATGCACACCCACTCTGTTCAAGGAATAGGGACCTCGTCTGGTGTAAACAACCCCCTTATCTATGTTTGGACTATGAAGAGATCCATACCAAAGAGGCGGTGCAGGGATCTGCGATGACGCCTGCATTCATAAAGTGTTACCATAGTTAGACATGGATTTGAATGGATGGAATAATATGTACTGAAAAAATAACATGTTGTAATATACTTACCCCTTCCTGGGACATATCTCCACCATGGGAGTGACCACTTCCATCAATTTCTTGCCCCTCTTCAGATGCCTCTAGCATCTGCAAGTTTAAAAATTATATTTACATTAACGATCTATAAAGGAGTGTACAGTAAAAAATTTAAATAATTCAAAAAAGATTCAATCATAACCCATGTACTTACATTCTTCAAGTAGTCGTAAATTCCACCTTGGACTATGTCATTGATATCAATGTCTTTAGCATCACGTTCTAAGTGGGGTTCCTGCAACTTCAAAAATTGTAAATATTAGACATTTTAATAAATTAATCAACACTAACACATGCATTAACAAAATTATACATGTAATAACAAAATGACAAGTGTTTAAATATTACCCCAATTGTGGTTCTTTGGGTCTCGGGTACAACCACACCGGGTGCAGTACCACCCCCGTGAGAGGCATCAATCTCCTGCAAGAGTAAATATTGCACATATATTACGAATCTTTTAATATGTTAGATATAGTATGGAACAATTAAAAATTGAGTTCAATAACAGAGTTTTAAAACAAAGTCCTTACCTGACCACCAGTCATCGTATTGGTACCATGTCTTGGTCCAGGACCATAACAGGGTCCCCCACACGATGTGCAGATGTGAGGCTCCCTCTGAGGCACATGGGATGTCGGTCTATACCCACCAACAGATGTCCCTCCACCACCAGAAGCTAGTGGTTGTACACCAACAGAGGAAGAGGGCGCTCTTTGGTCAATAGTGGCCGTGTGTCGAGAGACCATCTCAGCTAGAGTAAAAAATGCATCCTGTGTCTGGGAAACCATGTCATGTGTAGGAGGGATGTCTGCCCTCGGTAGCTGGGCACAGGGTGCAGGTATCTGTGGATTGGCATCTCTATGCCTAGCATGGGGTCGGTGTTGGGGCATTCCCCTACCAACTCCCTGGAAGCCCAACATGTCAAAATAGTTGACATGTTTCCCCATCACAAACTCTGCATACAATTTTCGAAGGAAGTACATCGGTACTTTCGTATTGTTGTGAGGGGGAATGTTAAAAACGATGTACCACCTATCCATCCAGTTGTATCTGATGGGTGGAAAAGTGCACCACTCAATAGAAATATGTGGCTTGCTGATCTCCGGGATGTTATCTGTCCCAGGCAGTCTAAACAATGAATAGATGGCTTGTTTTGTTATTTTCAGCTTTTTTACCTCATTGTAACTCAACCCATCAGCATATTGTTTCCTTTTTCTCTCCATGTAAGATGCGATGCTATACAACGCATCATTCGATCTTGCGATCGTATCAAAAATAGATAACAATGAATCTAACAGGGAGCGGTGGAGCTTATCTCCACCCCTCCAAGCCAAACCAATCTCTCTCAAATGGCCAATGAACCTCAGTATCTCCGCATTGTTACGATCCATAGTAGCCACTGCAATCATAAATACAAATAAAATATCATTAGAAATATAAACACATGATATATTGACATATCTACGAACTGAAAACTGTATAACTATTGACATATAAACTAAATCTATCATGTAAATTTAAAGATTGATCTTGAATTTTACAGTAAAGAATAGGTGGCATAATGTGTTGTTGATGAATAAAATACCAGTATAGGAAATGATTTTGTTAGATATGTAATTATTTGTTGTAGTGTGATGTTTTTTGGACTCCAAAGGCTATTTAGCAGAACTTTATGGATTTTATGGTTGCAAGGGTTCCACTGGATTAAATGTCATGTATGATCTAGTATGTGATTGGCATGTTTAATCAAATACATCAACCTACCTATGTATCTTCACATTCATAGAGTCTATTGTTGAACTTTGTTGTCTTGACCTTAACCAAAAAGTACCCTTCGTTCAAGACGCAATATTTGTTAAAAGCATGGGAAGCTGAACTATACCTTATTTTGACACTTGGATTGGGAAGTTTCATCAAAACTCTAAGGTTTTTATTGATGTTCTTGGAAGAGAAACTTCGAGAAGTTTCATCAAAATTATAAGGTGTTTATTTGTGGATTTTGGTATGGATTCACAAGGATCCTTGTGAA